>JABSSZ010000252.1:0-85579 GCA_013755755.1 Fusarium sp. NRRL 25184
ATAACAAACAGTGATATTATATTATGATTAAACAAGCTCCTGCACTCTAACAAGCCGTAAAAGTGTCACTCTTCAAGATACTTCTGACATAATTGACTCCAAACCGCCCAATCTACCCATCCCCATTTCAAGAAATGAAATTATTAAAGCGAAATCGCAAAAGAAAAGGCGCTCATGACTCCTCTTGTCTCAAACATAGTAGTCACCTCTTCCAGAGTTGTCATAGACGCCGGAGTTGTCATAGACTCCAATGTTGTACTGAGGCTTTTCATTATCAGTGCAACCCTTGGTGATAGACTCCGTGACAGTCTTGGTCTTGTACATGGTGTATGCCGGCTCGTTGTGGTACTTGGTCACAGTAGGCTTCCAGCCGTACGTGGTGACGACTTTGGTGACAGTGTTGGTGACCGGCGCTTTGTATACGGGCTCTGTAATCCTGACGGTCTTGGTGATCGGGGCTGGGGGGTCTGCGGCTGAGGTAATAACCTTGGTGACAGTCTTGGTAACTGGAGCTTTGTCCACGGATTCTGTGACCTTGACGGTCTTGGCGTCGGCGACTGAGGTGACAACCCTGGTAACAGTCTTGGTGACCGGGATTTTGTACACAGGCTCAGTTACTTTGATGGTCTTGGTGGCAGGGGAGTCGTGGATCGACTTTGTGACGGTGCATGTAGAGGTAGCGGTTACAGTAGCAACCTTTTCGCAATCACATGCATATCCATATCCATAGTTACCAGGGCTAGCCAGCGCAACTGGAATGGAAGCAAGAAGAAGGGCTGGTGTAGAGAACTTCATGTTGTCAGATATTGAAAGTCTCGTGGTAAGGGATTTGAACGCCAGGTCTAAATGAATGTGGCTAAAGGAGTGTAGATCGAATGAGTGATGGATTGTTCTTCATTCCAGAGCGCCGGCATAGAGAGGTCTTTATAGTGATTTTCGCTCTCTTGGACTCACTAGATAATCTGAATTGCCGTATAAGGTAATATCAAGGGATGATACCATGTTCTGAGTCAAAAAGCGCTAAACGCGGCACAAACCAATAGTCCCCTTTGCAGCCACTATGCGGATGCGCTTACAACGAGAGCCGAGACAAACAAGGGGTAATCACGGCACAAATCAATAGTGGTCTTTGGTTGTGTTGCATCATGGGGCTGTGTTTCACATTTAAATCTCCGCGCTCTCTCCCTACATTTTGTTTTACTTCGGCTCCTGCAACCTTGGCAGCCAACCTCTGATACTGGACCCATCCATTCAAGTTCCCGTTTAGGCCAAGAAGAAAAAGGGGGTCTTTGTTAAGCACTGCCAACTACACGCCTTGCTTGCTAGAGCCCCCGATCGCTATCTTGTGGCCGCAACGCTGTGTTGACATGACTGGAGTTGTTCTCACCTTTGCTTGCCTGAGTTTCATTAAAGAAGAATCACCTCTTGAAGTCTTTAGGTTTGTTTATGACTGGGATATCCATAACTCCAGACTTTATTACAGATACGAGTTCAGAGCATCTTAAGTCGCGGTCGCCGTCAGAAGTAATATCCGTTATCATACAGCGTATATCTTAGAAGCATCCTAACTAGCTCTTCCGCTACAAACAAAAGCTTGAAACAACTTGTCCCTCTCCACTATATAAGCAACTTGTGGGATGACTTGTATATGTCGCTTTTGCCGTGACTTTCCGGCACGCCCTGCAACCTTTGAGCTTGCAATCACTTTTCTGTACAATAATGTCCCGCTTAACACCAGAGCTGCTGCACGCCATCAGGTCGAGGCCGTCGAATGTAAGATTATCATCATCATCTATTCGCCAGCCTTCTCTCAGTGTCTTCTTCAGCTTTTTCCTTGAACCGATTGAGTATCCAACAGAGTTTTGACCTAGAGGAAGCATTGTGAGCAAAGTGCAGCATCCCACGAAAGTCTTCTCACATTTTGTAGCGGTTTTTGTACTGTTCACAATCACCTGTTGCTTGGGATTTCCAGGCGAATAGAGGAACAGCTCTTCGTCTTGTAGATAGAAGGTGGCCGCATCCTCGGCATTGAACTGATTACAGCAAGCTTCTTGCTTGGGCGACCCTATGTACAGGGTATTGTTGGCGGCCTTGACCTTTTCTGTCCCGTTGTACACGATCTGGAAGGTCGAGGTCCTTCTGATGGACTTGTGTTGATTTGAAAATGAACCTGCTGCAGCACAGCCAGCGATGATAGCCGTGATGATAATAAAGCGCATGGTCCTTTCTGAGGTAGTCAAAGATTGGGATGTAGTATGAATTAGCTGGAAACTGGAAATGGGCCATAATGAAGTATTTATTGATATAAACTTGCTGTTCAGGGACGAAGTAGCATATGGTGAGTGGAAGGGGGATGATGAAGAACGAAAGGGGCCATTGTTTATTGAATATCTTGTCCAGTGGGATAGCGTTCCAATCTGTATTTACTTCAACATCCTCCAATATAATATTGGCAATATTATCGTCTTACCATTGCTGGCAAATGTACCAAGGGTGACAGTCACGTGGATGTGCAGCATCTCCATCAATTACCCGTTCTTTGTGTAGGTGCAAACCCATAAGTTTGCGAGCCGCACTCGTGTGAGGTGAGGGAGTCCGTCATGAGTTTCTCATATGAGAAGACATGTTCGTTATCAACATTCAAGGCTTGATATCTTTTGTGCAAACAAGATCGAACAACTAGCAGTTAGGTGAAAGAAATGAACCATGGCATGAAGTGAAACATTGACATCAAGATGAATTACAAGCTGCGAATACTCCAAGGGCCACGATATTCAAGTAATTTTGTCTTATCACTACGAGATGGTTTGTGTTTGGTTCATATCTTCTAGAATCTATATCTTCATCAGATCGGCGATGTCGTGGATTGTCTTTCTAATCGGTCCTAATAGATCTTGTTTCTCTAGCGTTGAAAGCAAGACGTTCCTGGGAGAGGCTAGCAGTCATGCAAACATACCACCTGAGATATGCTAGTGTTGATTCCGCGTTCCACAACCAGAACAACGGTTGCGCTCAAGAAGTTACTCAGTCAAATCATGGTGAACTTGATTTATCCTGGCTCACATGAGATTCTGCAACAACCAGATTCGATCTGAGTACTCTCGATCGCGATTGATTTCGATGATAATCTTCTATAGCAATTAGACATTCTTTGTCGTGGCTACGGCTACCGAAATACCAAGAAAGTTGCATCATGTAGTGGTTCCTTGGAACTGCGGACTTGAGTGAAAGTGGTAATGAGAATTCAATATATAATATCTCATGGGACTTCCTTCTATCTCAGCACTACAACACTCTGCATCATTCAAACACTTGCACCAACCACCATATCAGCACTCATACATCTTATTCCATTCTCACTTGTTACAAATACCTCCTTCAAAATGAAGTCTATTATTGGTCTTGCCCTTCTCTCCGTTGCCTTCGCGGCTCCTCAGGACCGCTCCAACGATGCTGCTCTTGAGAAGCGTCAGTTCGACCCAGCTGATCTCGATGCCTTTTTCAGCTCTCTCAGCTCTCTGCTCGGCCAGCTACCAACTGAGCCCATGACAGATATCCTTACTTTCTCGACTGCTATCTCTGGTACTCCCACTGAGGTCCCCGTTGTCACTACCACGTCTGCTGCCTTGGCTGATGGCGGTCTTCCTTTTGACAAGCGCCAATCCCCTGGAGACCTTGCAGCTATCATCGCTTCTCTCAGCGCTCTCATATCTACTACTGCCACCTCCACTGAAGCTATTGGTTGCGCCACTGATGTTGTCGACGTCCCTACTACTGTTGATGGCGTTCCTACCGAGGTTTCCAGCCTTGCTGCTGTTCCTACCGGTCCTGCTGTCGCACCCACCGCAGCACCTGCTGGTGTCCCGGCTGCTCCCGCTGTTCCTGGCGGTGTCTAAGCTGTTTCAGCCTTTCGGACATGTAGTCAAAGTGAGTCTCTCCCAACAGCTAGTTTCTTGATCGTATCTGACCAGTCCTGAAGGGTGACCAAGTCAAGTAATGACTAGCAGGCCCACCTTGTTGCCTCTTGAAGTCGCGCTATCTAGATGAGGTGGTTGATGGTGTAGAGGGAGGTTGAGAAGTTTGTTTTGGTTGATATAGGTCGCTTAGACTGTGTTATTCAACATCGCACTTACTATCCTTATGACCCATGTATTTCGCTTGCATTGTGACGTCTTCAATATAAAGAACATGTGTGAACTACGTTGGTATCCTTTGTTACTTTACCTTATCCTCTTCCTTGCCCCCTTTCCCCTAGAGAAACCGCCCTGTTCCATTTAACGACATGAGGACTAGGAACTCCTCCTAGCCATGCTAGTCCAACATACAGGTCTGTTCCCTTAGGTAATGAGACATGATGCCGACGCTACGCGCCCTACGCTTCGAGACAGTTTTCTGGGCGCCCTGCCGATCATGTCTAACACTCCATACTTCGAGCCATTTCTTCATATGTAGTTCTCCCTTGAAGCCACTATCGAATATGTTGAATCCGATTCTGCTTTTCGATCCAATATCCCTCTGCTCCGCCGTGTTCCTTCAAGGGCATGCGCGGTGAAACACAGAGCATGTCAACCAATGCAATGCTATTCATCACTAAAGGCAATTTATTCATCCCGTTCTCAATATCACAGCGGCTGGGGGGCATTATTGGGCTCGGGGAACAATAGATATTGAGAAGCATATCGGGAACTGCATTCCTACTATTTGGAAGTACAATAATCCAACAACGACAATGAGATATAAGAAGATGCATCCATACGCTGTCTCCTAGCCATCACTTCCCTGCAGCCTCTCCTCAACTCTCTACAACCGCCATCACACAGTCAAACATGTTTCTCGGAGCCCTAATTCTGCTTCTTTTCAGCAACGCTGTAGCGTATGCTCAGGACTCAAACCAATTTTCCCGCTGCGCCATCAGGGACCCTACTCCTGAGCAAAGGGCCAGTGTCAAGGCGCTAGAGGACATTGAGAAGGTGACGAGGATTGAAACTTCAAGACATATTTGTGTCGATACCTACATCCACGTTGTGACCTCAAACGCATCGGAAGCAATTTCGCAACGACAGGTAGCTGCCCAGTTCAAGGTTTTGAACGCAGCATTCGCGCCTCACAATATCTCATTCAATCTGAAAAATACAACATGCACCACCAATTCAACTTGGGCCAGTGGCGATGATGAGATCGGGATGAAGAGAGAGCTACGTCAGGGCGACTACGGCACTCTCAATCTTTACTTTGTCGATACCGCGAGGCTTGGTGACACAGCCGCTCTTGGTTATTGCACCTTTCCTGCAAACACCACCACTGGATCCGACGTATTCATCCGTGATGGCTGTGTAATTGAGGCACAGAGTGTTCCTGGTGGTGATGCTGCACCGTATAACTTGGGCGGCACCGCAATCCATGAAGTCGGGCACTGGTTCAGTCTTTTTCACACCTTTGAGAACGGATGCGATGCTCCAGGGGATTCTGTCGCTGATACCCCGGCGCAGGGAGAGCCTACAAGTGGCTGTCCTTCACGAAAGGACACTTGTCCCGACCTACCCGGTTACGATCCAGTTCATAATTATATGGATTACTCGTATGAGTAAGTACTTTGGCAAGCCATCCAGATCATCGATCACTAATTCCCTGCCACAGCATCTGCTATGAAGAGTTTACCCCCGGCCAAAGACTCCGAATGCACAACTCTTGGGCTACTTATCGACAGCGGTACGCAGCAGGTTATTCTAGTTGAAAAGGCTGTGATTTCTGGTTCAATTGTATTGGGTATTAGACTTGTTTAAATGCTTGAATAAATCCATGTTCCTTCTCACTCTCCTTTCTCAAGCTTTTGCATTGTGATGATCAGGATTTACCTCAACTCTTTGTCAAGATTCATGTATTAGATATCCTGTCCTGAACTTGGCTTCAAGTTCTTGCCTTAAGACGTACCCTTTAGACTTCAGGCACTGCAACCGCCAATCTTGGTTCCTCAGGATGTGCCCTCGGTCAATCGAGTCACATAACCTCATGTATCATGCAATGCCACTTACAGATATTAGATTAGGGTAGTCTGTGGTGGGTGTTGAAAGTTGCCAGCAAAATGACGCAAGAAGCAGACATAGAAGCAAAATTACATCACGAATGCAAACGTGATCCAAGCATTCGGTGTTGAACAAGGACTGTGTCGATGACAGCAGTAGCTATCAATGACTAACTATTTTGACCTTTGCGGCGCGAGAGACATCGAATCCTCAGCATCTTGCAGAACGTAGATTGCAGTATGCGAATCTATGAGGACATCGTGTCAGCTGTAGAATCAGATTTGGTCAGAACACGTTGAGTCTTGTGCAGTTTGTACGAGTCACGATGTAGTTGGAAAGTTGTGTATGGTAAGAAGATAAATCTCATATTAAAAGGCGCACACTGGTGAAGCGAAGCAACACCCGAAGATAAAATCGTACAGGATCTCTAATTCCAACAAGTATCATATGATCAGATCATATTGTCAAGACTTCTCAGGCATGTCCTCGAAGGCCACGATACCAGGCTTTCTCCTGCCCCCAGATGTCCCATTGAATACCCGAAGGGTCTCCTCGAAACTCAACCTTAGACAAGGTTGCTGATAGCAACGCAGGGGAGAGCGAGGTTGACGAGACCACCGGCGGCCTGTGAGTTGTTAGCATCCATCAGGATATTGTTTGAACTGGTTACTTACGGTGCCGGGGCTGTCCTGGCAGCAGGCAGCATTGGCCTGGCACTCCTTGTTGAGGAGGTTGTTGGCAATGGCGAGGACGTTGACGTCAAGCTTGGAGCACTGGCTGAAGAGGCTGAGGCCGTTGGCGATGCCGGCGCCGTCGCCAACAGAGTTGCCAGCAGGCTTGTTGGTGGTCTTGTTGCAGCAGTAAACGCTCTGGCCGTTGGCACAAGAGTTGGAAGCCTGCTGAACGGTGAGGGTGTTCAGAGAAGGTCCGCCAGCAGCGGCGGCGGCGGAAGCGGCCAGGAAAGCGATGACGGTATAGGCATACATCTTGAAGGTTGGAGAGTTGAAAGTGTTGGTTGAAGTGTTGAAGTGGAAGTGAATAATTGTGATTGTGATGATGAGATGAGTAGATATTTGCGAGAACCAAGAGAGTCTTATATACCTGAGTTCATCCTTAATCTCAACAGATTACGATCGATTGAGACAGTAATTCAAAATCCCATCAAGGTTTGGCATTGCCCTTCACTCACCGCTACACGTCTCCATTCCTATGCATAACTATGCTATTGTGAAATGTCTCTCTTCGCCCTGCGTTGTGTCAGAGTCTGGGTTTTCCATACAGCTGCATCACTAGCAACTTCACTAACACCTGAGTCTGTCCTAAGGGAGCATTCTCTATCGTTAACAAAGTCACTTAAGTTTGTTCCTGAGAGGAAGACTACGAGTCAACCCCCTTAGCTATTGGTACAGTTGCTAATGAACTCGGTGCACTTCTTCTTACAAACCTAATGGCTTCTACAGTGGTTAACCAACCATGTGCAATTATGCATGATGTCTGCTATCTTAGTCATGCATGCTCGTGTTGGAACTTTGGATTTCTGGTGACTAGCACATCGGTGAAACTTTCGGTCAATACTCTCTGGGCATTCCGTGAGATATTGGCAATAGGAGGAACAGGTATTCGTTGCAATGTTACTCGTGGCTCAAACAACATGTATCATAGAGTCAACTATCATTTCCGACTCTCCTTACAGATACCGCTCAACACTAATCAGCCACAAACTCCACTATTCTTACGGTGGCAGAACATGAGCCGGTGAAGGGGATTATGGGGGATTTCGCTAGTCTAATTGATGGGGAAATTCGAAATCTGAGGTAAAACCGCGTTATTTACGTCCGCTCGTCCGCACTTCACGTGACTGTAAGCGATCCTTTACCACTAAGCCGTGTCTCAGTGAGCCGTGTCTTACTGGGCCGTGTCTCGCGGAGCCGTGTCTCACGCCGAGTTGTCGATGTCTTTGACCAAGAATTTGCCAGAAAAGAGCCGGGCTAAGACATTGCGGGTTAATGGGGGTTTGAGACAAACCAACTAAGAGCTTAGGACTCTTGGCACTGCTGTGAAACCATGGTGTGGAGTAGGCTATATGATGACAGGGAGGATTTGATAAGCCTACAGGTCTAGGGTATTTCTACTTCGGACTATAGTGACATATCCATGTCATTAAATCCCAATTTTGGTGAGGCTTGCGATGTGCATATGATTGAAGTCAAGATTACCTCATATATATGTAATCGTGAGATAACTTCATGTGGGAATGTGTCTTCTTCAGCGAATGCTCATGCTTGGGGTCTTGTATGCTTCCGTAACTCTACAACAGGATTTCACTAACACAACCAAGAGACTCCATATCTTTCAGGATTTATGCATGATATTTAATCCGAGTAAATTACCCGAACATAGCCCTAATTACCCTACATGATAGCCTAACAACTAAGCCTCTCTTGCCGAGGGGTAAGGGGCCATTTAGCAACCCGATACTTCATGAATAAAAGCAGGAGAACAAGTCTACGCCTCAGAAAGAAAATATAGAATTATTATGTCAATTGGAAGTCCCTCATTCATCTGTGGAGTTAGCAAAATACCCCGGCTCTGACCGGAGACTGGTGATATTGCTTTTGATACCCCGCAAAGCCTTATCTGGAATCATGATTTGTGAGAATCATCAGGGGGCGTTCTTCTCTTCCTCCCAGCATCATAGCCAGTTTCACAGAATGTCGAGGGTCAAGCTCTAAAGATTCCGTGATCTTAATTAATAAACAAGTCTGGGGTATTTGCTCTATGTTACAATAGAGATTTTCAAGTCAATTCCAATACCACCGGAGCCAATACATTCGTAACCATAAGCCGTAAACCATCAACCATATCTTACCAGAAACTGGCTGAAACCACATCATAAACATCATTGCAAATCAAACAAGCCTAACCGTATTGTACATATTTTAAAGAAAACCTAGCCCATGTGACCTCTGTGGCCTGCAGAAATCAGTTGAAATCCTGCTTGGCAAGCAATCGTCGTAACTGCTTTCTCTGCCGTCGTCGTCGGATATCATATTGAAGAGTTCGTTTGGCAGCTGTTGGCATGATTAGTATCGTTCTTCATTGTCCAATATTATGAGTTGCATACCCCAGTCCCTTGCCCTCAGCTTAGTCTTTGAATCAACCCATGGGTAGTGCACAGCCCGCTCAGGATATCTCTGGGCAATACCTAACGACTCCCCGGGCAGTAGATACATATTTCGTTCGCGCGATTTGATGCTGATTTGTCGAGGCTCGTCATCATCGTCATGGTCAAAGCATAACCATCCATCGGCATCCCAGACTGGTATCTGATTGTTCATTCGGTAGTGCCAAGCTTGGAGGCCTTGGATTGTGCGTCGAGGAGAGTGACCAAACAGGGTAGCAAACTCTTTCACGATACATGACCATTTCATGTTTTTGTCGTGTCTGGCATAAATGATGAAGTCGCCCTCTTCTGTTGTGTACTTCTGATTGCCACGATACGTCAAGTTCGCATCGGGTGACAGGCTATGCTGGGAACTGGCAGTGGTTGGACTAAGACGGGATGTAGAATGTTTTACTGCTGCATCGCATTGAGGGTTTTCGTGTATGATCTGTCGAGAATCACCGAAACCGAAAGGCAGAATACCGAGGCCAGTCACTGCCCTCTGCTGTGGAGGACTGCATGTAGTAATCGATTCATTGTCTGGCGGAGTCCAGCATGACCATAACAATCGAGGTGCAGGAGGAGTCTGTCGCCTCGCATCGGCAATTAACTGAGACGGGCTGGGAAGTAAGAAGTCGAGAGATTGATCCCTCTTGAGCCCATTCAATGGTGCAGTAGCCTTGACTCCTCGGTCAAATGCCTCCAAGCTCGGTAGCTGTATCGAGGGACCCTCGCGAGACGGAGTGGCGAGGTATGGCATGCTTGCAAGACGGGGTGCATCCTGAGCGTCGATATCATCTTCTGTCGAAACTGTTAGTCGACGGGAGTCTTCGATCATGGACTGCTGTATGAGGTTTACCTTCAATCTTGACATCGGGGCTTCCTATGTCTGAGGTAGGTGGAGTATGTTGTTGAACACAAGGGTGAGAAGGGCCGGTTTCAGCATACCAATGTGCCCTCAAGCCTTGTACCGAGAAATTGGATCTCATATTCATCATGGTCGTTGGGTAATCGATCGATCGTGTCCAAGGGCGTAGATCGGGATATTATGAGACGAGGGAAATGAACTGGGAGAGAGCCGGAGAATCATAGATAATCCAATATAAATTAATATTGAAGGGATCCAAATAAACAAAGGGATTGTCAAGTTAAATGAGTTTTAAAAAAATGAGACGCCAATGTCTCTTGTACTTGTATGAAACTGTTTGAATTCCCGGATTCATTGCCGCGGTTGGAGCACCGCCAACCTGATTTGCAAAGGGGTCGATAAGATAGAGACAAACCATGTTGTCATCAAAATAGTTTGACAAAGTCATTGTGTTTGTTGAAGCAGCCCTTTCGGCCGACAAGCGAACCCCATGCACAGTTCAATCAACCTAATGCGGCTTGAAGGACGGCTCAGGCAAAACCTCAATACAGCCATAATCATAATCTGGAGAAAACGCCCTGCAGGATGGGCGTGCAAGGGGCGTGAGGTCAGACCACAGAGGGGTACTGTGCTGATCAGGGTATGTATCGTGAGACAGGAGGACTGGTTATGACTGACATCCGGAAATATCTAATTGGATCAAGGTGGGAAGCATTAATCATGACTTCTATTGCTTTTGATAGTGGCAACGAATGGAAGATCAACACATTTGTTGTGAATGGTAATCAGGGCTACTTGACTCTGTGTTGGTCTTGTTCTCCCACCATTCTTTGCCGTCCCTAGGCAGCCAATGGGACCAACGATGCTATCATCTATGGGATACCCACTGAAGCCACTCTAGAAACGCCTCACTTTTAACCTACCTATCAGCCACGCGGTTAACGTTAGAGCGTAGATCATCAAGGGACCTATGAAACATGATTAGGATATTCTTTAACATGCAGGCATGTAACAGCACTGACCTTCTTACCCCTGTTCAGCTGATTCTCTCTCCCTGTCCCTGTTTTTCATAACGTGTGTGTCGTAATATCCCAGCCGTCCGTGACAAAAACAGGGCTTCGCCATCTGGCCTCCGAGACATCAGGAGAGTATGGAGAAACTGAGTCAAGATCGACGTTGCGGATTACCGCTAGTGACACGAGCCGGGTTTTCGGGTATGGGACCCGTCCCCGGATTCCATCTGAAGGCGACAGGGGTTCGCGGTCACGGGGCAGATAAATGCAGTTGAATCCAACACGGGTAGCGATCTGCAGGAACTATTTCGCTTTGTCTACGGCTGAAGGACAATGCAGCCGATATCTGTCGGCGCAAGTAATCATAATATTGATGAGATATGAAACACGGGAGAGGATGTTTTCCTCCGCACAACGGGATATCGGTGCGGCTCCGCAGTCAAACACCTGACCATCTTGATGATCATCAAAGGATGAAAGCAACGAAACAGGAGAGTCGATATCAGCTCTCTGCTTTCGGATGAAGATTGTTACGAGAATCTAGCTACAATCTGAGTATTAAAAGAATCAAAATTTAAGATTTAAGGTCTAATGGACCTTGACCCGATGGCGACAGATGCCATGCCCGGGAGAGACTGTCAGAACGGCGATCTCGCGTATCGTAGATGCAGCACATTGCCGCTCATGCGTGCGCACCAGCCTGCAAGATTGCGCCGCCATAGTCATGGCGCATCCATCCTGACCCGAAAGAACGGTTGGCAAAGGATTCAAACCCTGCCAAGACCCTGAAATGGTCTGCTCAAGTACCGTAACGCTCATGGGGACTGTGAGACTACAGATCGGCAATACTTTGATTGAATAGCAAATTGGCTGGTGGTAACGGTACCAGCAATTTCCCTCGGTACATAACGCTACATCACACATCACATTGCATTTGCAGTAGGTCTGCCGCACCCTTGATCCGACTGGAAGGAAATGATCTACTGACGACTGCCGATTGATAGAATCCAAGATCTCGATCGCGGCAATATGGGAATTCCATCATAGCATGGACTTAAGCCGTTAGTATTGACTTTCGGGCCTTTTGAGTGGCAGCCTTCTTTTGTCTCAGCTCGAGCAGTCACTTGAGATGCATATTCTCTGTCATGATGCTAAGAATTGGCACTGCATGACGAGAAAGCATCAGAGGCAAGATCTACTATGTGCTTGGTTCTTAAGAGCCCCATCCCCTATGATACCTGGGTCCAGTACTTCATTGTTCACACAATTCGACCTTCTGTATCAAAATTCTCCGTCACTAGAATCTTTCTCACTCAAACTTAGTTCGCTGTCTCGGCCTTGAGCTCAGTATGGAAAGTACCTTCAACATGGAAGGCCAGTGCTTTGTTCCACTTGACCCAGGCTTTACCTTTGCCTCATCACCTGATGCCCCCCTCACCCCTACATCATCACCCCGATCAGAGTGGATGGAGTCTGGGCCTTTAGATTTCAACGATCTCTACAATAACGCATACTACTGGATCAATACGACATGTCCATCCTCCTCATTTATGCCAGACACTGTCGGTCTCGAAACCGGAGGCCTGCCGTATCAGCATGCTGTACATCCACGGTTCGCCGACATGGAGTATCAACATATGCCACATACAAACTCAGTCGACATCGCTCCAGTCAGCCCGATCAGTCCATTCACCATGCCCAGCACACCTGGAACAAGTGGCAATTACTTTGACGTCGGTGCGATGCCATCTCCTCAACCTCTGTCTCGTATTGGGAGCATCACATCCATGTCTTCATGGTCTTGTTCCAACGACAACTCATCTTCAAATGTCTCTGAGAGGCGGCTTTCAGATGTCTCAAACTGTCTTGGCCCGGACCCTTATGCTTCACCCCTGCGGAGCTCCAGGTCAATATGCGAGATGAAATCTCCACTGCAGATGCGCAATCTCGCAGAAGAAAACCCAGTGTCTCTTCAGCGGGAGGTTCCGAAACCAAGCCAGCAACCATTTAGAGCTGCTTTGCCTGTCGGAACAACAATTATCAAAAAGGCAACGGGCGCGTGCGATTACCCAGGATGCAATAAAGCATTTCGCCGTATCGAGCACCTGAAACGACATAAACAAGCGTACGTACACTACCAAAATTGAATTTGATGAGACTTATATCTGACAAAACATAGGAAACATGGCGAAGGAGAAAATAACTACGTCTGCGAGTTTTGCGGAAAGGATCAGTTCAATCGTTATGACAATCTGCAGACTCATCGAAGGCTGCATACGCGAAATAACAAACGCCATCGCAGCATCAAGTTTGTCCCTGCTGCGGTAGCCATCATCGAGGAAGAGGATCGTACCCGGAAGCGACGAGTGACGTTCAGGTCTTGGAGGTGAAAGTCTAAGCCTGGCGAGTTCGCGCATGGGGTTGGTCCATCTTCATGAGGTGATCTTTCAAGATTCAAAACAACTACGTATTGGAAATAGGAGATTTTACAGGTTTTAGAGAAGACATGGAAGTGACAAGGAAGAACAGGACGAAATTGTATATTAGTGACCCAAGCAACAAGTACTTGAGGGGTTTATCATTCTTGTATTAAGAATTAACATAGTTGTTATTGTACTTCAAATCTTACGTCATAATGATCATATACCCCAGCATCGAAGTGTATTTAGGTATTATCTTGGTGTTTGCAACAGATCACCTAATCCGGACATTTTGCTCCAAGACTTGCCCCGATGCCCTGGTCCTCGCTTAAACCAGGGGCCCTGTCTGCTGAAGGGGAGTGTCCCCCTGTCCCGGTAGATTTCCAAGCCTCATTGGAACCGAATTGGGACTTGTGCATATGTGAGGGAGCTACGCATGCTTAATTACTTTCCGAGGCTGCTTACTAGGTGAAACTAGTGCCCGGCTAATTGCCCCGAGAAGCTGCTGAACTTGACAAGCCCCCCTGTCTCTGCTGACAGGCTATTACCAAGCACTAGATCGGCACAAAACTTGCAAGTAGCCCCTCGATCTTTCAACCGCCCTGGCAACTCTACACGGAATACCGGATCCGATCGAGTACCCTGTGAGCTGAAGTTGATACAAGCCTATAAGAAACAAGAAGAAGGACGTCATTCGATTCCCGCTACCCTCCTCTCTGCCCTCTCTGATTCCCAAGATCGGTGCTACTGGCCTTGCATTAGTGCCGAGACGGTGGTGTGCCACATTTCGCTCGAGCCTCGTTTACGCAGGAGAAAGGGATGGTCGTGTCAGCGGCCCATGACTCATCGGGCTAGAGCATCGAGGAAACCAAGAATCATCGAGGCAACTTCTTCACTCGGAGAAAACAGACGCGGAAACGAATAGCGTCCGATCACGCGTCGTCGATGGGTCGATCTCTAGCGGCCCCTCCCTAGTGGCAGTTGAGTTGACAGTTATCGGTAGTTAGGTTAGCTACAAGCTTAAAGCGGCACTTGATACTGACTGCTCTGTTCTCTTTGATAAATGGGATTGGTAAGTGAATGAATGAATTTCCGAGACATTTCTTATCGCACTGTTGTCTGAGGAGTCATTGGAATACCGCCAGTCTCATTACTCGCCATTTCCCTGGTACCATCAGATCGATCTGCGGCAGATGCAGATCACTTGTCCCTTCAGATCCCCACAACAACTAACTTCACGTTTGTCACACGCATGGTAAAAATGAACAGGGGCAGGGGGTGGCACAGTCCCCGATCTGTTCACCACTCCCGCCTGTAGATCCCTTCCGCATCAGTATTAACCTCAAATACTTGACAGAAGCTGGATTTCAGTCGAGGTCACTTGTTGGTTATTTCCCGACTTTCATTCCTTTGGAACCGGTAGTGTTTACGTCTTGGATCTCGATGTACTGTCGGGTATTTCACCCGGTGAAGACATACGGTCACACTTAATCTTGTTGCCATTGCAGTATATGTTGTTTGGAGATCGAAACGCTAGGCTTTCTTTTTCGCAGGGGTTTGCGGAAATAAAACCGTGGGGGGGGATACCTTGTTGGTCCTAACGTAGCTAGCATCGGTTGTCAGCCACAGTGTTATTTGGAGTTGAGATCAGCACAGATAAGTTAGCAGCTAGCATCCCACGACGTTCCCTCGCCCTACGCACTTTAAAAGCTATTCTTTGATCGACCACCAAGCTTTCACCCTTCTGTCACATCCTGGGCTTGCCTGCCTCTCAAACCATCTAGCGCCCGCTCCATCATGTCTTTTAATGCTTTCAACTCGTATCAGCTTGATACATCAGATATTCTAGATGCTCCAGATGGTCAGCCTTCAAATGACAACTACCAATTGAGTCCATTCAATACTTGCCAAGTCCCAGGCATGGCTCAGTATTGTATGGACTCGTATGAAGACCTACAAGAAGTCGAGGAGCCAAAGTCAAATACCAGGCCCAAGCTCGGATATAAACGAGCTTCATCAGCGTGCAGTAAGTAACCTTTCCTACGTCCAGCTTTCGGCTTCAAGTTGATCCATCTAACCTGTTTCTCAGAGCAATGCAGGCATCGAAAAATCAGATGCATCGCCTCTCCTTCTGACCCTCAAGCTCGTTGCATCAACTGCGTTCGCTTGAAGAAAGATTGCAGTTCTTACCTGACAGGCCAGTCATCTACCGATGGCTCTAGTCCCATTCGAGTAGCCAGGTTTTCACCTGGTCCAGAAGGAACCTTGGCCTCAAATAATCTAGCGCAGACTTCTGCCTCTATGGATCGATATCTAGACAGCGTAAAGTCATGTCTAGACTCATCCAAATTAAGGCCTACACCTCCATTAGTACCCTCCAGCACCGGGATACCATGGACAGACGGCTTTGCCCCTGACATGAGAGGTTTGTTCACTTCCCACGACACAGCTCTTCGACCCGATGTTTACTAACACCGGTGTTTAGTATCTACATTGGCAGATCAATCGCATCTCATCATGAGAAGCCAGAGTCTTCCCGGTTGGGGTGTTCGAGTCATGGGGCAAGATGTAAATGCAAACGCAGTTAGCTTCGACTCAACTCAGGGGGTGCAGCTCTCAGAAGTCCCTGATATGTCACAATTCTCAGCATTGGCGGATATGTCTAGCCCATCGGCTTCGTCGGTTTCAGAAACGGTAAATCCTCTCTCTCAACAGGATCTCGACTTCCAATGGGATTCAAACTCGTATGCACTACCGATACGTTTCATGTCCGGGTTGTCTGATACCGCAAATATTGGTGATATGTTCATCGGCGGCGGAGAGCCTGTCTTTGATTTTAATTCTAGCTCGGCACCCAATACGAATCAGCCGCTTCCTCTTCAAGCCAACCCTACGGCTCAGGGTCGCAGTCAGTCGCTGCCCTATAACGGATATGCCGTTAATACATATTGGGAATGATGGTGGGAAATGTCCATGCTAAGAGCTAGGTCATTCAGTATAGGTAGCATTTCTAGTGGAGCTTGGAAGGTACTCTTTTATGGCATGGCGTTTATTATAGCGTTTGAGAGGATGGAGTTGTTTAACTATTTGTAACGGTAAAGGTAGGGGGACGTATCATTGTCATATTGGCTCATGATGCTTAATTTAGAATGTATTATAAATTTTCTTTAACGGCATTCCTTTTTTGATATCCATGGAACCTTTTCTCTAGGTGATATTAACAGCTAGTCTAACTTTTTCATAATCTTCATTTACGTATTCTATCTCTTTCAAATAAAGGTTTGCAATATTACGTTACATAATACACCTTGTCACAAGAGCCAGCCTCTCTATCTTTGATTGAGGTAGTCCACTTAGACGACCGGCAACTCTGGTATACTGTGTTAGTGGGCCCAGTCGGAGAGAAAGGGGTGTTAGTGTTAGGGTTCTCGGATTCTTTGTTAACTAGAACAGGAATAGAAGGATTCTTGACATCAGTTCAGTGACGTAATATTGATTTGCTTTGAGACAGCAGGCAACCGGCAGATTTCGGAATCATGTCTTGCTTTGCTTTTTCTTTTCGGCACGGGATATAATGATATATGACTTTGGATGAATTGGGCAGTAGATTAATGTTTCTGTCCGGCGCCGATCTTTGTGGCTGTCGCGGAATGTGAGTCGAGTTACCCAGCGCCACCGAGAGTTTTGAAGGGGGTCGATCAATAGGGGGCGTGTTGTATCCGTATATCAACCTCCAGTCGACATATCACATTTCCGTCTGCCCGGACGGCTTCTCATCACTACAGCTGGTTTAAAAAGCTCTGCACCATGAAGTCATCTCGACATTCAGACGACTCTGGTCCCTCAAACCATCAGAAGCTACCATCTATAGCAGAGATAATTCAACATCGTAGCTTGAGGACTCCACCAGCGTCTGCATCTCCTGGTCCATCACCTGTCAAGGCAGACGATGCTCCTCTGCCCCAGCCTGTTCATCCCGAGTTGAACCTAGCTCATCGTGTTCGTGATTCCTCAATGGAACTTTCACACCTTGGCGCACGCACTCTCATTTCCAATACAGCTGCACAAGCCAAAAACCAACATGTTTTGGGCCGTTACCCTGATAACCAGACCTTCAAAGAGATGCTAGGTCAAGTAAGCCAGGCATGATACCACGACTGCCTACAACAGTGCTAATCCTGGATAGATCATGTCGCTTTCTCATACTATTTACAATTTCGCCCAGGTCAACCAGAGAATCGCCTTGAAACAGAAAAGCCGATATGTGAATCCAGCAAGGCTACCGCATGTGCAGGAGGTCAGCGATATGTTTAGATACCTGGAAATGGTCAAGCAATTATTACAGCAAGTCAATCCATCACCAACATCTCTAGGAGCTCATCCTCCTCAACAACACATGATCGGTATGCCTAATCCCATGGCGATACCGATGAATGCATCGAGAGGAGTTGCAAAGCCAGATCTGGTGAGTCGTCTTTCGATGGAGGTGAGGACATGTCTGACGGTCAACAGCCCGGGGCTCTTTCAACACGATGTGGCAATTGCAGTAGATTTATTGCTCGCCCATCGCGACAGCGATCGTATAGGGGTCAGGCGTATAGGGGGCAGGCCTTATGCCGAGATTGTAATTCTTATCAGACAAGGCAGGGAGCTAAGCGAAGCTCTAGATGTAATCGGCCACTCTGAAGATTTGGGTACTCAAGTCAGATGGCTAGGTTTTGAAGGGCCAGGAGTGAAAGGATATATGTAGATGGTATTCGCTTTTGTAGTAATTGTCAGTTACTTAGATTTAATCAACAATTCTCTTTGAGCTGTCTTTCAGATAACGAGATCCTTCTTACTACTCAATGTACGCCGCGAGATGTAAGAAACAGCTGTCAGGTATATCCGAACAACTGAAAAATATCGCAGACACCTGATGGTGGGTGTGATCTTTTGCTTTGTACTACTCCCCCCAAGTTAGCAACATTCCTCAGCGTCCGTGCAGCTAATGGAATGGGTCTTGCATGTCCCACATGACATCGGCACTCGTGACAAGTCTTCAATGTCGGCTGGGCAGGCTTATCGGCTTTTTCTCGGTGCCATGTATCACTTGTCCGTGATTAAATCACATGGGTTTAGAAATGCAACTTTGGCGTGCCTTTAAAGGTTTCTATATAAGTATCGTCATACAGTTGGTTCTCACGAATCAATACTACTTGGAGGAGGTTAATACTCGACTATAAGAGTTTAACCCAAACAAGACCTACTGATTTGGCCTTATGAGTTTGATTTTATCAACGCAATGAGAATAGGCTGGCTTATCACGCAATTACAAGATACTAACGCAAGCTCTGATAATAATAGGTATTACTTTGTCTCGAGTAACGCAATTCTGTCTTTAGATTACTGGCTAATTCTGTAGTAGTACGGGCTGGAGTATCATACCCCAGCGTTTGGTCTTCTTTGAGCAAGCAGGCCCGGCAAAATATCCATTTCCAATTTGGCCTCTCAAGTTCAGCTTGAGCGGCGGGTCAGGAGTTACACCAGCTGTCGTGGGGTTCAAAATCCATGTATGGAAAGAAACACGATGCGCCTCGATGATGGAAAAACGTAGTAAGCTCTCCTCGACCTCAGACGATTCTATGACTGTTTCTTCAACATCTGTCAACTCTTCTTCATCTTCAGTGACGGTCCCACTCTCGCTGCCGCTAGGCTCAGACCAGTATGAAGTGTAAGATGAAGGAGTTTCCAGATATCCAAAGGTGTTATGCTTCAGAGGGTCTGCATAGCTTTCACATGAGATACCCAGGCTGTGCTCCTGCGGAGGGGAAGTCCGAAAATAATCTTTTGGGGGAACCGGAGGAGGCTCAAGAGTTCGAACGCTGTCAGTATCAGACTGATGCGTCTGCATGGCAGCAGGCTTGGCTCGTTGAATTTGCTCCGGAGACAGGAAAGGTCGTTGATGTAGTTTAAGCGGGGGTCGAAGTATGCGACCTGAAGCGGCAGAAAAGGAGCGTAGCTGAGAAGCAGTTTCTATCTTTAGGTTGCTCCTTGGCAAGGTCTCAGGTACAGAATAGGCCGACGAGATCGATACTGGTCTTGGATGCGAGTCATGAAGCGAGACTTCGTGACCAGGGGTATAGTGAGGGTAACAGTGCCTTTGTTTTTCTTGGCTCTGGTATTTTTGGGCTTGTGATTTTGTCGTGGGCCAACTATGGAATGCCTTGTGTGACTGAAATAACATTGCCATATTGACTTCTGAATCAATATAATGGTTCTTTAAGGGTGATGTGCAGAATTATGCTTAGCTGATCGTTGATGAACAAGGATGGATGAGTATCAAGGACTTCCTGAGCCTAAAGGAGGGATGACAAAGAGAGGTACAGCTTCTGTTTCAAAGAATGTCTTGCACGTTTGAGAAACGACTGTGGTGCATTGCTAGATTGTGAAGCCACTGAAAGAAAACTTCAATATGCCGGAGGGAGTTCTGTCTTATAAAATGAGCCAAAATGTGAAAAGCCTTCGAGTATATGAAGTCGATCTGACCTCGCTTCTGCAAGCTATAATTTTCATCGACCGATTCGAGCTTCAATTACTTCCGCCTTCAGCTAGATTGCTCTGATGTGCGGCTGACCATATCTCCTACCAGCTAGGCCCGTATCGGCCTATCACCGATGCAAGGATACCAACTGGAATGCAAGACTACCTGTAGGGATGGCTGCTTTCTAGACCATATCTCAGCTGCCATTGGCTGACTATTAAATCTCGAAGTCAGGTCCCGATATCGATCTTTTTGCTTTCGTCTTGGATCCTCGATCTTATGCATACGCGAGACATTGATAGATTTATGAAGCCTTGTGGTGTCAGAGACTCACAATGACCGCTGTCCCGTGTCTTGCCTATAATGGCGTCACTCGTACTATCCGTCCAACATGGAACCTGCTTTTGAGCCGGGAATAAATATTTTGGAGTGGCTGGATGAATGCGCTGCCGTTCATTATTACACTCTGTCTGCTGTGAGAATCGGAGTCTTGAGTGATGTATCGAGGATGCTTTGATCTTCTCTACTATGCGTAATTCCTTACCAGGACGTGTTGGTTATGTTGAAGCACGAGAACCTCTTATGTCCAAGGAGTAGGTTCGACAATGGAGAGATGAGACATGGAGGTTAGGAAGCTAGCGTATCGTAGCCACTTTCAAATTCGACATTAATGACTTGCGGTGCCGAAATGTCACCCCACAACTGAAGTCTAGGCCCTTGGACCGATTTGGGGACAAATGTCACAATATAGCATGATCAACCACTGCCCACCGAGTCAAACGGCAAGCAGAAGGAATTAATTCTCAGTCATTATCAATCTCCGTGAATGAGGTCCAAATCATCTACAGGCAGATATTACACTGTGCTAACAGCTGGAAATGCATAATATGAATCTCTTTACAGATATCGAGAGTAAGTAAATGGAAATCGTTTTGTTGATATCCCATTGATGAAATCTACCCTGGACCTCTTCTATCACCAACATCAGCTCGTTATATGATGCTGAAATATCACGAGGTTTAGGTTGGATTAAAGAATCTGATAATTCATATCTATGATCGACCCAAATAGGAGGGACAGAAGAACATGACGCAACTTATGGTAAACATAGAATTCACAACTCGGCATGAAGTTCAGACAAGCTATTCATTTGAGACTTGATATTTGTTCTTGGCTATGGACAATCTTTGCTATAATAACCTTCCTAAGGAGGCCTGACGCCTGATAAGTTCAAAGTCCAGGCTAGTCTATGCAGGGCTTCTACATGCGTCAATTCGTGGCCAGAAGCGCTATATTGTGGTGCAAATGAACAAAATTGTTTCTAGATTGTAAAACTTGTAATTATCTCACATTATTCTTCTCAACAACCTGAAATTTCATACCAAGGTGACATCCGTTGATCGCCCAGACCTGAGATACACCTCTCCCGTGTTGGTGGGTAATAATGCACCAAAACAGACTGCCAAGTGAGATGATCAACCCGTGAAGTATAGCCTTAATTTCAAAAGCGTTTTGGTTCCTCTGTGAAGCTCATCTCGATTCGCAGCTATGTCTGGGCCGTTTTGAGGTAGCGTGAGAACGACCAAACAACCCTCGTAGAGTCAGGCCTGACTTCTCTTTTATTAACTGTACCTATGTTTATACTATGAGTAGTATGATTGCTATGAATATCCTGATCCAACATCTCCGAATTCACGGCCCGAAAAGGCATATCAGTTGTTGATGGAACAATGTAGTAAACGTTTGAATCCGGAGAGCGGGTCTCGGGCCCTCGGCGTCACTGCTTGCCAACACAATCTTACCACTCAGCTCTGACCTTGTGAGAGGAAAAGGAGACTGCAAAGGACCTTGACACGGAATACCCATTCCTTACTCCCAATGCTAGCAAGTTGTTATTTGTTGTTCACAACGGACTGAAAACAACAAAGGGAGTGCTAGTACAAAGTTTATGGTATGCGAGGGGAATGATCACGACAGCTGAGACTGATTTTGAAGTCATAGCGAGAGGGAGACTGAGGCCGGAGATAAAGCATCCCGGCGTTGATGCGCAAATAGATACGGAAATGACTTCAACTTAAAAAGCGGCTAAGGCTGAAGTGGAAAGATCTTCGGCACTTACTATGCGGGGGAACTCGAGGGGCTTCCTAAGACACGGTTCCTGAATACAAAGTCTCACCAGTGAGCCGTGTTTCAGTCATGTGCCGTGTCTGGGGCAGAAGTAGGGCCGAATTTCTAGTTCGGAATAAATTCCTCGTATTTGATCACTCCTTGCATTCTGGTTCCGTGACACAGGTACATGGTAGAGTCGTTTTAGTCGGATAGACGGGAGTAGGCTAGTAGCCAATAATATGGGGCGAGTGAGATATCGGGTCCGAGTTCCGTACCTTATTCTGCCCTAGTATCAAAGCGTAAGTTGCTGGAAAGCAAGGACTGTTCACTGAATTAACCCATTTCACCCCCTTACGCGGCAGAGTTAGGTAGCCATATCAAAACAAGCAAATCGGATGCGGTTAGCTTACGAATATGTCTCGACGACTATCATGTCCTAGTCATGTGTGTTGGCAGCCCAAAGTCTACCGTATGGCCAGCGATGAGCTACGTTGATGTCTCAACGACAAATGCTTGGCAGGACTATGCCGATTCCGAAGAGGATGGCCAACCACGGTGGGCATCGAAGCATTGCGTAAGGAGGCATTGAAAGGGTTCCTGCATATCAGTCTCCCTTGATCAATCCAAAATCCACCGTACTTCAGATATATAAAGACCGATGTAACACTCCAAACCAGAACTTCTTCTCATCATCAATCATCAGCATCTTTCAGCATTCGTTCAAGTTTGATTCTTTCATCACCCCACAAACCCACATAATCCTTCTTTAATATCTTCTGTCTTTGACAACCCAATCAATACCTTCAAGATGCAGTACATGACCATCATCGCTTTCCTCGCCGCCACCGTTGCCGCTGGCCCCACGATCAGGGCTTACCCTTCCATTGACCAGATCACGGTCGCCCAAGCCAACAATGCTTGTGGAAACAACATGCAGGTCACTTGCTGCAACAAGGTCACCAACGCCCCTGCCGGCAACGCTGTTGGCAACGGTGCTGGTATCCTTAACAACCTGAGCCTGTTTGACCAGTGCTCCAAGCTTGATGTTAATGTTCTGGCTATTGCTAATGGCCTCCTTAACAAGGAATGCCAGGCAAACGCCGCCTGTTGTCAAAACAGCGGCGGATCCGTATGTACCCCCTAACCCCCCTCTTAAAAACTCTCTCACTAACACCGCGCATCTAGGCCACCGGTGGTCTTGTCAACGTCGCCCTTCCTTGCATCGCTCTGAGCAGCCTTCTCTGAGCGCTTCGGCCGACACACATGGCGTCAAAGCTTGGAATCCTTTGACATCTCTATCATGGTCCTTACATCTGCTTGCGATCACGCCAATTTGGCGACTCCACAGTCTTTACCTTCTTGTTCTCGGGTGCCCGTCAATTTCCATCGCCTGAGTTAGTTTGTTACTTGTCATTGTTTTGTGGTGTACTTGGGGGTGAGAAAATGTGTTGTTGATGGTATGCATCGTACGACAGGCCTGGATGGTTTGTCAGGTATAATTCAATCATCGACAAGGGTCATAATTTAGAATTAGCACTCAATGATATCATTATGCGGCATTCAAAGACCAATAGCAGCCGTGCTTACCAGTTTCCGTGTTTTGTCAGTCAAGTAGCACTGAATATCCATCCTTTTACTTTCGCATCCATCATGACTCTCTACGCATTCCTCAGAAACTTCAAGGTCAACAGATCAAGGTTGTGCTGATATCAAGATGCTCAAACACTATAAGGGCGAAAGCTCGTATGAAGCTTGCGCCTTGCGTTGCCTGTCCTTTACTTGAACGATGTTCACTGAAGCATATGGAAGGTGAAGAAAGGTGTCAGAGGTAATCTGCCAAATCATAAATACAAGTTATATGCACTGAATTCATCTATATAGAATGGCTAGATACCTTCGAGCGAGCGGTGGTTATAGATAGCCTACGACTAACACTGTTGAGCATAATTGAGAAGTTCACCTCCAAGTACAAAGAGGACAGGCTCCGAGACCCTGCGTACATCTGCAGGAGACATCCGAATATTCCACCCAAGATCATACAGCATTTCCATTTCCATAGAGTTAATGTGCTCCAAGTTAAAGTAGTGAATACCACTCTTGTGCAAAAACCTCACCCATCGAGCATTAGGCGGAGGATTATCGTACAGATGCTTGACAGCAATGATCATAGAGGTAAGGACTAAGCGATACGACGCGCTGGGAGTCGATCCAAAGGCCCCAGGATGCTGGAGCCGCCAACGACCAAGATATACCGCAGAGGCAATCATAACGACTCGGGGCAACTTGAATGCCAACACTAGAGTCCGAATGAAAGATGACAAGCTAGGTAGATTATTTTTGATCGAAAGTGTTCCACTGCAAGTACATGTCTCTGTGGAATATTTTGGATTTCGGTGCAGATACGGGACAGCGTCAGCAGCCATCGTGGTGATATAGTTCATGAAGTAAAGGTCGACGAAGGCATCTGTCAATGGCCGGGCCACACTCTGACATGGCGAAATTGTTGAGTACGACGACATGCCTGTTGAAATGATAGATGACTAATGCAATGGATTGTTTAGTGACGGATGCTTGAATCTGTGTGAATGTGAACAATGGGGCGTGAGTGTTGGGGCCAAGGGGTCGAACGGATTGCAAGCTTGAGGCATTGACATTAGCTTTGCTCGAGAATGAGGTATGGTTCAACACACATACCGTTGGGTTTGGAAGGCTGATCAATTTTGGGTAATGGATTGACCTGTAAAGTGGAATTTGAGACGAGTTTGCAGCGCCATGGACAGAATTCGACAAAGGCAAGACTATTTGTATTGTTAAAAGCTGCAGTGGCTATTGTTATGCATCATTGTCATGACGTACGTTTCAGTGATGAGCCCAAAAGCAACTGAAATACAATCCAAAAGGTCTCTCATATTTTCAATGACATGGTACTAAAGGCGAATGCTTTGGGTTGTCTGAGGGCATCGGCTGTCCATCGATATTGAGAGCCTGACGATGGCTGTCGATGAGCATCATTTGATTCCTAGACCGTGTTGGATGCAGGGACCGACTAGCTGGAATCCCCGGATCGAGTATAGCTACATTCTATGCATTGATTACTCCATACACTTGCTACAATGGGCAAGCGGCTTCCATGTGCCGAGAAATAGGGAGGGTCTGCCGTGTCTGACTTGGACCAAGAACTTGGATGCAATATTTAAAAACTAACTTGGGGTATCTAAGACACCCTTAAACGTTTTCTCGGTAGTCCCTTGAGGTCGGTCCGATTTCCTGCCGTGTTTCTCAATGTCGCTGACCACCATTGATGTCACTGTCACTAAATGCGTTTCCTCTTTCTCAAGCTTCAATATGCTACATGCCTATAGTTTTGAAGAGTTGGAATGTTTACAGTCTCTTGATTAGTGTGAATACCTGTAATTTGACAAACCACCCTACTCACGACTAGATAGACTCATTACTCCCTTGATCTGCATTTTCTATTCATCGAGATCTACCATTAGTTGCCTACAACTGGCGATATACGCTAATAAGATTCCCCTTACGACTGACCGTAAATTAGCAATTCAGGCTAGCACGATACTGTCACTGTTATTCGCATTGAGCTTATCCCTTCCTTTTGACAGAGATGAGAGATCAGCGTTTGGAATCATCCTTGATAGTAATTCATTCCACTAGACTCACAACGCGCGTCTTTTCTATCGGCGTAGCATTTGCATGCCTGCGTGTACGACATCACCCACTTGAAGGTACCCAACTCCTCCAGATATAAAATCTCTAGGCCTTACCAAGAAGTTCTAAGTATTCTCCATCCTTTCCAAACACACTCTTTTACCACACTCCTTACAACGCACTCTTGCACAATCTTCAAAATGCAGTCATTCCTTACTATTGTATTGCTTTTTGGCAGCACATTGGCAGCTCCTTTGAATGCTGACCAGAACGAACTCCTGAGCCCAGAGAAGCGTCAAGCCCTTCCCCCATCCGTCGCACACATCATTGACTTAGATGACGGTGAAGGGAATGGCATTTTCATCACCGATCCTTATGTCATCGAAACCACTGCTACCAGCACTACCGCTTTTGTCACCCCCACTGACTATCCATTGGAGCCTCTTGGATCCCCGGACGGCAATCAAGAGCCAGACCCCACCGGCCCGATTGGGGGGCTGGACAAGCGACAGCTTGAAACCCTTACAGGCCTTCTTGGAGGACTGAAGTCGGAAGGCCTGAACAAGCGGCAGCTTGAAGCTGTCACCGGCCTTCTTGGAGGACTGAAAGCCGTAGACATGAACAAGAGACAACTTGACGCCTTGACCGGTCTCCTTGGAGGATTGAAGTCCGAAGGCCTGAACAAGCGACAGCTTGAAGCCGTCACTGGACTTCTTGGTCCGCTCCTTGGTGGGCTAGGTGGTCTAGGTGGTGCACCACCTGCTGTGCCTCCACCCGTGCCCATTCCCGGAGCCACCACTACCGCTGATGCTACTACCACCACCACTAGTGCCATTCCCAGTGTAACCAACCTTGAGGACTTCCCCACGTTTGGTACTGCATGAGAAGGACGGGGGGGTAGAGCGTGGTGCTAGGCCCTTGGACTCAGTCGGGAGGTCGTAGCTGCGCATCATATATGGTCATGCTTGATGCCTTTGTCGCTGCCTTGTTATTCTTACGGGGGAGTCTCAAGGAGTTGAGTTTGGGTTGTCTTGATGGGAAGAATAGTGGCAATGTCTTGTATCTCTAAGAGAAGAACAATCATCCCCTTGGGCTCGTCAAATATAGTCGCTCTTGTGCTATTAGCTTTAAGTCTGAGCTGAAATTTTGATACGTTGTTCGCAAACCAAAACATGCACATCATAGTGGCCTTGGAGAGCATCATTATTATTGTACTGAATAGATGTTACTGTCTAAATTACACCAGTCATCAGCTTCATCTTCATTTCACGACACTACCTAACAGAACTGCTGAATAAATCCCTTCTCGGTGTTGAGCTTGGTCACAAAGCAAACACGATTCTGTTACCGTTTGAAATGAAAATGATACAATGCCGCATCTAGGAAAGGTCGCTCTACTGACGGACACACAATTATTTGTTCTTGTACCTCTTGCGTGAAGTTAAGTTCTCGAATTGCGAAATGAAGCTGAGCCTGTACGAAATACTGCTCCGAGATTACGTTCCAAAGTTTCTTTGTGGGCAAAACATTGTTAACATGTCACAAGTCACACATATAGGGGAAAAAAGGACATGCGAGATGCAACAACACTCCTTTTACTTTTGTCTGGAGTAGCTGGATGGCGACTTTGGCCAATCATAGATTGGGATGAGGCATTTACTTGGAGGTTCAGGGTAAGACATCACCACAATTGGCGACAGCACTGCATCGGAGGATTATTATGTGGCTTGCTAGTACAAAGAAGCCTCAGTGGTGCGCTGTAGACTGGGCTGTTCCATAGTTACTTAGGTAGCTATGGATATTTATGACTCCAGGGAATTGCTGCACTTGACCCCCGACAAAACCATGCCATTTCAGTTGCACGCGCGCTGTGTGTGTTGTATCGATGCTACCCCGAGAAGCTAGAGCCACTAAAAGCCACCCTGAATGTCACCCAAGACGGCGACTTAAAACGGGCCCCAACAACACAGGGCTGAAAAGCTCAAGTACTGAGTATTTTGCCCACGACATCCTTATCACCTCACCGGACCCGATATCCAAGAGGCTATCCGATTCATGGATTAAAAAGCTTGTTACCATTGCCCAGATCCTAAGCTTTACTCCAAATTCGCAGTCCTAGCTCCATCATGATTTTAGCCCACTCACCTCGCAGGGATATTATTAGCCCGCAACAACAACGAGAACATGGGGGCCAAAATGAACCATGATTTGCGGATTCGATGCGGTCAGCTTACAGATCGTAGCCTGTAATACCATTTTGAAACCAGGCTTAGCGAAAAGGATCGTCGTTATAAAGGCTCCAAGTTGCGTCCCCATTTAATCCTGCCTGACCGATCCGCTCCTTTTCCCTGTCTCTTGGTTCTTCCCTTTTCATTTATTGTTTCGTTAGCGGTTTTTGATCGTCTTGGGTTGCGCAATGAGTCAACAGCAGCATCTTCCGGATAGTGAAGGCCTGCAGGTCAACACGGACGCTGAACAAGCTGCTAAAGCTCCAGAGGTCGCACCCGGTTACGACAACGGCAGTTATTATATCCCTCCTGGGTATCATCACCCTCAGCAAGCGTCGTCGGATGGAGTGAGGATCCCGTTTGGGCTCGGAGTTTGGACTTTCGCTGCGCTCGTCGCTCTATGTACGGCTATCGTTGTCGGTGCGGGTGTAGGTGGAGGATTGGGCGCTGCTTTGGCAAATAAATCGTAAGTTTGAACTTTAAATATGCTCAATTATGCTTATTGACATGTCAATAGTAGTGATTGCTCAGCGGACTCAGCATCTGGTACCGCTCCCGCCGCGACAGCAGAGCCAACCGCAACCTCATGCCCAACGCCCGACAACAGCACATCAGTCAACGACACAGCTCCCTACGTACCGAGAGCTGCTGACACAGTTAGCCTGCTGGAGCTAAGCTGCCCCGATTCAAAGAAAGACGAGACACGGTACAAGACCAACAAAGGCTACGGGTTCAAATGGTGGTGCGGCGTCAACGCAGGACAAGGCACTCCAGCAGAGGGAGGTGGCATTGTCGCCGACTACGCGCCTATCTATGCGTATACGATTGAAGACTGTATGGAAGCTTGCGGAAACATGATCGATAAGGACGCCGAGACAGGCAACGGAGTGAAATGCGCGAGCATCGTCTTTTCGAAGCACATGAAGGACGAGTTGGACAATTTGAATGCGAATTGCTGGTTGAAGAACAACACGAAGGCGCAGGTAGGCTTTTTGACCCAGTTTGATGATGATCTGATGCTAATTTGATGATAGGGAAGCAATTGGGGTTTCAAGGACGACTGGTACGCGTACGCGGAGCTAGACAACTGAACAAATCGGACTGGGGCGTTTGAGACTGGCAGGAACAACTAATGATTGGATTGATGCGCTCGAAAGTAGTTTAATTCTACAAATGATACCAATTCTGCCTCTGTCGGGGCTGAAGCTATTCCCAACTCACGACCCAACAACACGCGCACCCGCTGGAACCACTACAAACAGTCGAGATTTAAGGGGAAATGAGCCCCAGCCTTACGGTTACATCGGATTCCCGAACCAGAAAAGCCCTGCGCCTTTTTGGGCTGATCTTCAAACTGTGCCAAGTTTTTGACAGGTGTTGGCGACAGGGATTGTAAGCACAGCCCTCGCGCCAGGATCAGAAGGTTCAGTGACGATGTTCGGCAGTTGTTCACTCACAATTTGTCAGCGCAAATGCCTTTGTCTCGGATCTTTTCATCAACAGCTTCGCGATGAAAGGAGAGGATGTTCAATTCTTGTGCTGTACTGTACTGTAGTCTTAACTTTGCCCATGTTAAGGTTCCTGAGGCTGAACGGGCGGGAGGATCCACTATTCGGGCTGCCTCCACTTTCCGGGACGAGTCATCGCGTGACATCGGACCAACGCGTGCTTGTGTTGGGGGTCGCTTGGAAGCAGCAAAGCTTCAAGCGAAGAGGTAAGGCAAAGCGATGACAAATCGAGACTGTTAGATATGATCGGAAGCTAGGTGCAAGCATTAAACTTCACGGAGCTCAGATGCAAACGTCGTCTGATACTACGAGCTACATCGGTATAATGAGTGAATAAGCTCTCTTGAACATTGCCGGTGTTCCAGCTCGAGAGGTCAGTAAGTATTTAGTGGAAACGCTTACGGATAGGAGCGCATACTGAACTGTTGGCAGTAAGAGTGCATGGAAGGTCAGGTTCTGCTATTGTTTGATGATAGGGACGGAATGCATGTGGGTCAAAGATGAAACAAGATATTGTCTGCTCGTTGAGAAGAGGAAAGCTGTTTTTTCCTATGAGCACCAAGCGAGTAGCTATTTAGCGTTGACCGCATTGCTCCGATACAAGTCAGATACAGTCTAAATTAGTGAAAACAATGGCATGATGTCGTACCCCAACACTGTTGTAATATCAAGAAATGTATGTAAGATAAGTTAAGGCTTCATGAGAAGCTATTTCTGAGTAGTCTAGAACACCATCTTCCGTCACAGCCGTTGTAAGCTCGCGAGACAGACGACCCAAAGCAAACCTTAAAAGTCCCGTTGCTTTTACATATCAGGGCAGCCACAAACTTTGGCTCACTGGCGGTTTGAAAACAGATAACAGATGTCTCACGACACCCCGAAGTCGGTTTTTAATACGGTTCCAAAGCCATCCAGCAGGCTTTGACAAAGTTCTTAAAATCCATAATCAGGCGAACTTGGCATGAAAAGACTATCTACATCTGGCTCCCAGACCTGTGGTATGGATAAGGATTTAAAGGAGGCTTCAGCCCCAAGACAAAAGTAAAGAACGAAAGTTAATATGTATAGGCAATATAGCACTTACCCTCAATGGTGCCTAAGATATAGCTTTTAGCTGAAAAGCCAAAAGTCCTATGACTGTGTCCAAAGGTGTATAAAAGACGACTTGCTTGCTGACTCACAGAAAAGGTCTTGGCTTTCATGAATCCAACTCAAGTTCCTCATCGCTACGACTGAGATCATATCTGACCCCTGAATACAACAGCAGCAAGGGCACCATTGTTGTTCAAACAGGTGGTGGGAAAGTATTGCAAACAAGAAGAAACCACAAAACTTCGACGAGCACAAAAGAAAACAGATTAGATCAGTGAGTCAGATCCTGTATTGACAGTGATTCAGCTCGACTGATGCTGCCGTTTCTTAGCTCCCAGCTGGCAGTGATTCACTGCTCCACCAGCCGATAAAGAGGCTTGATACTCCCCTTCTCTCTCTTCCGACGCTATCTACCAACCTAACTTCTGAATCTCTACATCACCACTCCGCTACTTGATTTCTGTGTGGTGATATAAGCTCTCAACTTACCGGCTCCCCATCGTGAGGCGCCTCAGCTAGTCCACCCAGATCTGCATCACGAGACAAAGCTATCTGTGCTGGTTTAAGCTCTCAGCCACGAGTCTCAACTGCAAGGACGCCTATCACAGGAAACACACGCTGTAGCAGCCACAAGCACTTCAACCCTTTTGGAAACACCGAAGCCGGGTACAGAAGACCAATAAAGAACGTTTCTGTTCACGCCACCTGATTCATTTCGTCAGCTCGCGCCATGTCCAAATTTGACGCAGAGACCTTCGCGTTTCTTTACTCCATCAAGGAGCCCGTACTCGAAGATGGAGCAACGCGTACAAGACTTCTCGACATGATGAACAATCTCGAAGCTCCCCATCCTTACGAGATCATGCAATGGCTTCAAATTGCAGAGTTTCGTGCCTTTGCCTTTGATAACCTACAGGTTGACTGTGTCAAAACCTGGGCTGGTTACAAAACTCGAGTCCACCCGTTGTGGATTTTCCTCCTTCTAGGAAAACACATCGCGACGATGCTTGGTCAAGAGATGTTTGAATGCACTGTTGGTGGTACCCGCTATCAGTGCCCTAGACCTGAAGAAGAGAAGATGGAGCTGGAGTACAGGTATGAGGAATGGTCGTATGGGACGGACGATATGTCGATCGACATACCTTATGAGTATGAAGATCTGTTTAACTAAGACGCGGTTGTACTGTTTCTCTATTTGGTGTTGAATAAACTGATAGCTGATGCTTGCATCGCGCGCCTTACCTCGACGGTGTTGCTTCTAGTTTGAAACGAATCTCTCAAAGTTCTAGGATAAAGGGAAAATAAAACTTGAAGAAAGGAATTCCGAACTCTTCTCATTTTGTACATAACATCGGTTACATAACGTGATAAGGCTTGGACGATATTCAGGTCAATGATCTAGACACTACTTTACAGTCAGGCAACTAAGGTAGTTTCGCAGTGGCCAGTACATATTATTCATCATCGTAAAAAGATCATCACGAGGAGGCTTCTTTTCCTTAATCTTCCCAAAATGGTGAAATGCAGCGACTAGGCAGATTAGTGGTCCATCCGTCCACAGTCCAAGTCTGGACCCCAATCCTTCGGCAGCCGAGAAAACTCGACACAGCCCATAGCGACACGTACTCTGCAATTCAATTCAATACGCCAAGCAGGTCCTCAGCCTCATCATGCCATCACTTACACATGTTCGCCCCTAAACCAGAAGTCAGTTATCCCTGCAACGCCTCCAACCAACCAGATCGCCCACCTTGGATGGCATCAGCTTAGTTCAACGCCACAGCCGCCAGGGCTTTTCCGATCGATGCAACACTAATTCCCATTTCGTACCTTATGCAGCGCTGTAGCACAGCCACAAACCTTCCGATCTGCCAACAATTGGCTGGTGATGCAGACCGTTTGGTATTCAGCTCCCAGGCACAGACATCGCATGGAAAGGCCGTTTAAGAAGATGATCTGCTTACATGAGATCCTGTTGACCCAGAGCCCCGGTTCTAAGGGTCTTGGCAAGTATGTGTAAGAAGAATTGATGCAGGGGTACCGCTTGATTCTTCCCGCTGAGCAAAGTATTCTCGAAGATCGTTCTTGTGATGAGAAGAGGTATCAGCCTTATAAGATCTCGGTTGACCAATCGCCATTCATATGTTGATTGTAATAGGAAGAGCGGCCCATCTGTACTGAAACGGGTTGAGTCTGTCGGAGGCAGCAGTATCTCTCTACTGTATCTCTTTGGAAGAGTTTGCTTGAGTAAATTGGAGTAAGGGGAAGGAAACTTTATGTGTGCTCGAAAGTTGTTAAAATGGAAGTCCATTTGATATATAAACTATGTCCTTTAGTCTTTGATGTATGTCGGTAAGCTAAAGACTCTAGTCAAGAGATTCAGCTTCGCAGTATCAAGCTTCCCTCACAGCAAAACAACGCGAAGAGCTCAGATCTAACACATCTTTCCATTAACGCCAATTTTCTACCTTCCATCATGATATTTCCGGCCTTCGTTGCAAATCTGGAAGACATATACGCCAGCGGCTCTTCAAGTTCAGGAGGCCCCTACGAGATATCAGACCAAGTCGTTGAAATAGGGTTCCCTCAGATGATGCAATTCACTTGGACTCCATCACCATCTACAATGGCTCTGTTCATCTCCGAACCAGGTTCCCATACCATTTATGCAGTCTGTATGCCTCGCGGCTGGCAAGGGCCGACATATCTCTTCCCTGGGTCCAGTGTTGCTGGAGACCCCATATCGTCTGGCATCAGATCCGGCGACGGTTTCATCTTTCAACTCCCTGGAATACCAAGTTACAACACTCCTTCTAGCCAAGTCACTATGACTTATCATCGCTCACGATCAAACCCTCGATACAGTTTCTCGATGAGGATTGAACATGGTGGAAGTCGCAGAACGGAGTCTTTCGAGTGGCGTGTCTCAACAGAAGCTCGGAGCAGCACTTACAGCATGGTCTGGGAGCTTGTGTCGCTGGGCCGTACGAGCAAGTCATGTTCACACCGGTCTAGAAGCTCCGAAGTTGTTGCAATGTTACACGAAGACAATACTTCATCAGGATCAGTATCTGCCCAAAGGTCAGGGGGGTTCCAATTTCTGGGCAGAGCCGCTACAGGTTCAATGGGATATCACTTGACTGTTATGGCTTTGATGAGTAGCATAGCAGTTTTGCAAGATAACAGTCGGGGGTAATACGAATAAGCTCAATGAACTCTTAGCATGACTACCTAGTATAGATATTTCAGAATGGACATCACAGAGGATGAGTAGATTTAGCAGGCTAATTCAACTACTTCGCACCACGACTATAATGATCTTGATGATGTAATTGCCACGAGATCCTTAAATTTATTCGCCTCCGCTCGTGAGACCGAAAACTGAAATTCAGGGTTTCTTTTCATCAAGGCCTTTTTCCCGTAGTAAATGTTGATGCATTGTGGCACCACACTTACATCGGGGGTAGATGGTTGGCTGTCGCTGAGGGCTGTGACTGAGTGCCGATGCTCACCCAAACAACTTGGTTACGTTAATCACTCCTCCGCCCGCGCCAATCTTCAGAAACGGCATCCCGCAGTTCATCGGCATCGACAGTCGAGTGTTGGGTGTACGAAATAGGGAGCCAAGAAGCCCGCAGAATAGTCACTAGTTCAAATCACCGAAACCCTGTAGCTTAATCTTGCTGTCAACATCTATGTGAACAACTGAAAGATATATGAAATGGTACTGATTCCTCTTCATTTTAGAGGTGACGTTTGAGACCTCCCAACTCTAATAAAAGTGGAAAGTAAACGAGAATTCCTCTTAACACTTCCTCACTAACGTCGCCAATGGCTGGCACAGGTATAAATACGGCTGATTTCCGCCATAAAGTCCACTACCACAACACTATCTCTTGTCCCAACTACTACAAAGGCCTACTCATTCGAAAATCAACATGTGCGTACAGAAAATCTTCTACTACTGGTGTAAATGTGGGCAGGAGGTGGATCGAGATTACCGTCATTGCCCATGTGATTTTGCAGGTACATCAAAATGCAAAGGCCGGAAAGATGAGAAAGTGAATTTCTGGTATTCTTCCAAAGAGTGCAAGGAATGTGAAAGGAAGAGGCTAGAAAAAGAAGCAAAGGAGGCCAAGAAGTAGGAGGAGGCCGACAAGTAGTGGCCTGTCTTGACACCGACGAACTACTGCTCATTGATTCATAAATTAATAGTTACTTCTGAGATCAGACAATAAAAATAAATTTGCCGTGGTAGAATCATATTAATGACCTTGTTGTTGCCGTGAACATGTGACCAGCACATCTATAAAACGGATCGGCTCAAACGCTGCCACAAAGAAGCAACCTTTCCCATATAAGCATAAACATACCCGAGAAATCGCGACCTAAAAGCCCTGTCATTGAACTCCCTTAATAATGTGCAAAAAGACACGTGTAATCCACCTTTGCAAATGTGGTCTTCAAGCCTCGTTTGAGCCCGTGGTGGAAACCTCCTGTGCTCTACGAGATGTCCTCAAATATAGGCCAACGGTTGAACAAATAAAGAGGCCCAGCTCTGGGGAATGCGCAACCTGTAAGGAAAAGCGGGAAAAGAAGGAAAAGGAAAAATGATGAAAGGTTTCTGAGAGCAACTGGTCCATTCTTGTTGATATATAGAGGAGGGACAGGTGCCTTCTTTAGAAAGTACAGACGTCGATGTAACAAGATCATACTCAATAGCCCTCTCTCTATCTCGTGTTTCGATATGAAATGAGGCGCCCATTGTCCATCGGTGAAAATGCGATCTCATAGCTTCGTTTGAGAAGATCGTTGTAATACCCTTGACCATCACTACCAAGAAGCTTGAAAAGCCTCTGAGACAAGCTTACGCATCTTGTATGTCATTTTGACTGTTGGCAGCTTATCGGCAGTCACCCAGAGGCCTTCAGAATGCTCATCTGGGTTGACCACAAAGTCGTACCCATCTTCGTGCACTTGAACCACGTAGGTCAGTTGCAGAGAAGTGCTTCGTAATTTCTGAACAAGATATCCTTCCCTGCTTGTTTTGTCGGTTATGGATATGAAAGGCGCCAGAGGACTCAGAACATTGTTAATAGTGAAGCATGTCTCTTTTGCGACTTCTCTCACGAGTGCATCGCGTATCGATACGTCTGTATCGTCGTCTGTTCCTCCTGGTATTTGCAAAAGATTGGGATAGTAGGCCTCTCGATCGGATCGTTTAAGTAGCAAGATTTATCTTGTGCCATGATGATCAGTGTAGGCCACAGCAGCACCAACGGTAATCTTGTCTATTGGTATTGATAAGGATTGCTCGGCCCAGGTTAGAACATCAGCTTTAGACATATCTAAAAAAGTCCATAATTTCCATCTCAGTATTGAGCTTGATCGTTCCTGTGTGACGTAGAAATACGGGTGCCTTATCGGTAATGCGTTGTATATTGCACTCTTGGGTTTTTGAGCTGTTCTGTGAAGATGAAGAAATAAGAGAAGGGTGAGAAACCACTAGGCTACACAGGAGAGTAAGATGTCACTCAAATACCGGAACAAGCTGCCAGTCGCGCTTTCCAAGATCTTTTATGATTTATTGACGGCCGTTGAGAGTTGGTGGAACTGTTTTATCACAATTTAAGTCTTCTTGTTTCAAAGGTCTAAAGCCTATAGAAGCAAAGCAAGCCATCCAGCTACGGGGATATAATAAGACTTAGGACCTCTATCCTAGGTAATAAAAAGCCTTAGGTAAATTTAGTATAATTTAATATATATTTAGAGGATCTTAGATTAAATACTTTTAGCACCTTCATCTAATATCAGAAGTCCTCTTGCACCCCGGGGCCAGCATAAGTTCTGCTACTGGATAAGCTTTGAAAAGGAAAGTTTAGCGATTTTGGAACCACACTGCAAATGAGATAATCAAGTTGTATTGAAAGCTTGTAGCCATGTTGGTTATGATGATACCGCTGGGATCTGCCGTCATAGATACATCAGGATACCCGCGCAAAGAGAGCCGATCCTGGACATTCCCTACCACTCTGCAGCGTCATGCAGTATAGAATGATTTAAAGAACAAACTCCTGGAGTGAACCAGAGGCAACCCCCTTATATTGCTTCTTCCCTACCAAACCACCCGAGACCTTTCCTGCGAATTGGCCAACAGTCAGACTCTCGCTTGCAGGAAACCAGAATGTTGTCTGCGAAAAGTCGAGGGTAAATCGCCAGTGTTGACCTCTCTTAGGAGATACCAAGTCGATGAGATACCCAGTATGGCGTGACTCGGGCAACGGAGCTTTCGTTCCAGCAGCGGAGGACAAATGTAGTGGCCCGTTGTTGGTCAGTCTTATGGTGCCCCAGTCCTCTGAGCGTGAGGCCTTCTGGTTTGTCGTACGAAAGATGACTTTGTTGTCTTCTATTATAGTGGCGCTGAAGTAGAACTGGCCATCCACACTCGACGTGTAGTTCCATAGCATAATGCCATACGGTCCGGCAATAGCTCGTATCATGTCCCAGTTCCCACTGATCACCGCCCAAGGCCGAGAATTCCAATTTTTGTCCCGGCCTCCAATGCCATGCAAAACGAAAGGTGTGCCGCGAATGTCTAGGTGTACATCGGCATCGGCAACTGGGAATTGCTCTTGCCAATACATTTCCGGGGCAAAGAGCACGCTGGCCCTGCGATCGGGGTATACCAGGCCTCCGGGATAGATTGGCGGTCCTCGCGATTTGAGCTTGAACGTCCCGTTGATGGTAGGTGACTTGATCGTAACGACGGATTGCTTGAAGTCATTAGACGCGGTGAAGCCCCAGCTAATGTTGCCTGCTTTGGTCGTCCATAGCCCGGACGTAGTCTTTGGGCATGCCGTCAACGTCGAAATGTCGACGAAGACGTTCTCCATGTACCGAGTTCCGTTTGCCCAAGAGACCGAAATGAGGCCACGCTGTGCACCGACCACGGTGGCGACTGTGCCTCGAGTGAGATAGAGGACGATACTGGCTTTGCCATCATTGGAAGCAGCATCGAACGACCAGTTCTCACTGGCGGAGCTGTTAAACACCTTGACCATAGGTGAGTCGAAGTGAGTCAGAGGGTCTGCACCCATCGTGACCGGTCCATCGACATATTCACCTGCAAGAGCCCGATGTTCATGGCATGTGTGGCCTTCAAAGGTTGCAGAAGCCGATACTCTGGCGAGGAGTGCCCATGAGGTAATAATCCAATTAAAATGCATGGTTCAAAGAGTTGTTTTTTGTTCAAAATGTGTAAGTGAGTTTGAGCTATGGCCGATGATAATTCAATTTCATATGCCTTCAGTAGAAGGCATTACAGTCTTTTATAGCCATTTCTGAGCGATTTGGTTTTCAGGAATGAGCACAGATAGTATGAGCCGTTGGCTCCAGAGTCTCCCAATCACATATTCGATGAGCACTCTTACCCTCACCCTTGATGCCTCTGGGACTCGGAAAGACTTTCGTGATCGCAAGTATCCTCCGAGAATAGTTTAGTCAATGGCTGATGCAGGAGAGTGGCTGAGCCCCTGAAGGATTCTTGCGCAGTAAGCCAAATATTATGCTAACCCAGTCTGGGATGTCCTTGCGCAGCGTTACATCTAATGGGATGCAATGAAACTTAGGACCTCTATCCTAAATGACAAAAAGACCTTAGGTAAACTTAGTATATCTTAGACTAAATATTTTCAGTAGCTTGATTTAATCTCAGAACTCTTCTTGCGCCCCGAGGCCACTATCAATCTAAGGCAGTCAAGTATCTGACAAATCCCGCAGAGACGGTGCTGAGCTTCGGAGTTCGGGACAATTTCTTGTAGGCCTGCACACGCCACAACCTTTTCAACAGGCCCATCCACGATTCGATTAAATGACAAGCGGATCGTGCTGCTTCTTTGTTTATGCATATTAAAAACCAAAATGGTCTACAATGGCCCGAGTAAGGGCTGCCGTAGGTGCAGGGACCGGAGAATCAAGGTGAGTCGCAAGGTCGTCCCTATTGTGGCCTATGTTGACCACCTCGTGGACAGTGTGACCAAAAGCAGCCGGCTTGTCTTAACTGCTCTAGTCGAAGAACGACATGCCCAGGGTATGACGACATCTTCGACAAAGCGCATAGAGACGAAACAGCCAAGGTCCGGAGACGGCAATCCCGTCAAAGTCGTATGACTGTCACTTTGGGCGCACCGCCAACACTCAGCTTTGGCCCTTTGCAAATATCTCCTCCAAGAAGCCTTCCCTCAGATCCTGAGTCCAACGCCTTAAGCTTCTTCTTCCTCCATTACAGTTCGTGTCAGAATATTGAAGAAACATGCAGTTTCTTCAGCCTTCTCCCTGACATGTACACCAAGTCAGACGTATCATCTCCTCTGAACAGAGCAACGGCGGCGCTTGCGCTTCAGGTCACTCATCTACATTTCTCAAATGGCGGCGAAAGCCGGATGGCAAGTAATGTCTACTCAGATGCGGTGGTACAGACCAAACAAGCCCTTGCCGCACCGGCGCAGAGCAAATCGGACTCCCTCCTAATGACGACACTTATTCTCGAGGCGTACGAGAGCGCAAAGGGAGTGTTTGGAAGCGAAGAGAATCTATCCTCGCAGTTAGGTACACATGTCATGGGCTCCGTCGCCTTGCTCAAGCATCGAGGGCCCTTGAACTTTAGAGATGAGTTATCGTGGCGCCTTGTCATCGCCACTAGGAATAGGCTACTTCATCACACCCGGCACAGCGTTAACGAGCGCGCCGCCATCGAAGCAGTTGTTGATATCTGGGGTCATGGCAACGTGAACAGGCCGAAGGGGCCGGCAGTGGAGGCCGACACACTAGCATTCAGACTATCGCAGCTTAAGCTTATGGTAAATACCGACAGCAACCTGAGCTCGCAACTGTTCATAGCCCTTGCAACTGATATTGCAAGCCAATGTGCACTCTGGCAGCGCGCACTGCCATCAACTTGGAGGCCGACATCTATCCCAAGCTACACTCTCGCCCCATCAATCCAGGTCGCTAGTACGTACGAGCACGTGGCCCCGACAGTTTATGGAAACATCTCTATAGCCAACGCAGTAAATCGTCAACGAACCACCGAGCTTGAATGTCTCTCACTAATCCACTCTTGTCTTGCCGACAGCCCATATCAGGAAGACAGACACGAAACAGGCCTGCCATCTAGACTCAGGGCCAGAGCGCAGATCCTTGTTGACGAGATATGCGCCAGTGTGCCGTTTTTTGCAGGTGACACCACGGCAGATGAATTATGGTCTCACAACGTGCTCGTGCCATTCGTGGTTCAAGAACCTTCAAATGAGAGCGGCCGGAGGTGCACGGTTCCTGAGAATACGACCAAGCACGCGCAACAAGTGATGACATCTGGATTGTACATGATGTACGGTACATTAACGGCGGTACTGAGTATGGTCAAAGATATGCCAGCCGTACTTCGCGATGGGCAGGTCGGATGGATATTAGGACAGGTTGATAGGCTCAGACATATTCTTCATATCACGTAGGAGGAAAGAATGAGCAAGAGCAGAAGAGTGACGGAGAACTTGCTAGTCTACAGAATTTGATATAGGTGTGCAGGCTTTTCTAGGTGCAGAGAGATAAAGACTTTATAAGCAATAATGGACTGATTTACGTACTACAAATATATCATCTACTTGGCGGTGTCAAGAACAAGAAGCAGTCTGACATTCCAGTGCGTGTGTTTCTAATAGTAAAGCCCAGGTCTTGACATCAGTGGATAAATTATATTAGACTCGGGATGAATAATAAAAAAACGGCCTCGGAGAATTACGATAAAAGTTCTGATACATGCAGTTTCGGAGAAAAAGATACAAGGTGCTTACTGGTCGTCGTGCGTGAGATCCGTGACTCCAGATAAACCACGTATGCGACTATTTGTCCCTAATGATGATATTCTTTTCTTACTGGCTGTGTAGATAACTTGTCACTCGTAATGCTAGCGTAAGCCCAGCCGTACGGATAAGTAAATCCGCTGTGTCGAGGATTGGCCTGATCTTAGAATCAACAGGCAAGGGACCTGCTCTGGATATTGGATACGATAAAATACCTTGACAAAAAGCCTTAGGTAAACTTAACATAATTTAGTATAGATTTAGAAGATCTTAGACTAAATATTTTTTAGCACTTTGATCTAATGTCAGAAGTCTTCTTGCGCCCCGGGGACGGTATTTAGTGTTTATTTTAGAGCCCTGGCTAAGCGTTACAATGATCCCCAACCCCTGTTTTGACGGGCGGTCAGCCGACGATCCCTGCCATACAAAGCTACATGGCCTCCCAAGGCGCAGCCGAACTTAACGTCACGCAGTACCGCTCATCACCGAAACTCGGCCACTGTGGATACCTTTGATTCTGATTCGAGATGTCATGATTTATTAACAGCTTAACCATCCTCGCCTTGTCGCGCGGTATCCATCCTACTACACATTAGCGCCATCATGCCAGGAACACCATCGAGCCGCGGATGCGACGGATGCCGCAGACAGAAGAAGAAAGTAAGCTTAGCAATATGTCTCATGGTAATCAGTGTTGACAGCAAAAGTGCGACCAAGCTAAACCGACTTGCGGGAGATGCAAACGAGTTGGCGTACCCTGCGTTGGAAATGGTGTCAAACGATGGAAATTTCACTCATTCCAGAACGACGACCAGAGTCTTATTAAACGGCGCCCCAGCAATGAACAGGCCCAGCTTTCCTCTTCGTTGGTTCACATCCTTCAGACTGAGGATGCCAGGTTCGATATTCGAGCATTTGGCGGCAAACTTATCCCAGAAATCGTAGCACAGATTGGTTGCAGTCCGGCACTCGACTCTTGTGTAAACGCAATGGTTTCTCTGTATAAATCACATCGATGCCAGGAATCCAGAGTTGATGCTTTGACGAGATATGGAGAGGCTTTAACAGCAACCAGAAATGCCATACTTGATCCGAAGGAGAAGATCATGATGAAGATGCAGGTCGTTTCGATCATGTTTGTTTGCCATGTAAGTAGAATTCTACTTTCTCCACCCATTACGCTCGCTAAAACTGAAATTCTTCAGTACTGGGTAGACCGTAAATCGATCGAACAACATCGAGAAGTGATATCAGTGCTATTTCGCGAAGCTGTTATGAAAAAGCAGCTTGACGACTTGGGTGACTACATGGTGGGACTTAGCCAACTCGCCGTACTTCACCCCCTTCCCTTACATATTTCCCGAAGACTAATGGCAATTTAGGTTATGGCAAGTTTCTTGAATCCCCAGTTTGAGCTAGGTCCCTGGTTCTGGGAAGCGTGCGACACGATCGGCACTCCACGACCAGTCAAATACCACCAAGGAAGCTTCCTGAGTCTAGAATCTGGAACAATGGGAGAATTATCTATCTTGATGCGCTCACCAAAGAAGAACCTTAGCCAACTCAGATGTATTTACGACGTCATGCAGTTCGAGATGCCCAAGGTCCGACAACTTCTTGCACTAGCAACAATATCTGCAGCAGCACCCAACGCACCGGCGTTGTCAATACGAGTTTGCAGTTCCTACAGAGTAGCATATGGAATTCTCCTCGCCATGACTGCAGTGACTGGACACACTCTGCGAATCTGGGATACAGACTTGACACTAGTGGGGAATTCACATGACTGCGTGGATGAGTGTATTGCTTTAGTAGAGCAATGTGAAAGTGCTCGACCATACGGTGCTAACTTTGTGCCGGACTTTCTCACCATGGTGTGGGCAGCAGCTACGGATGGGTATCGGAATGATGAGATGGCGGAGTACTTGGTTGATTATGAGAAGGATTCTATTGGGGCGGACTTTATGGGGCAGGCTATGTCAATAAGAGAACGGCTGTTTGCGATGGAGGCGAGGGAGACGGCGGAGGAAGTGGAGGTGATTCTGGACCCTGGGCTTGAATCTTTGGTGAAGGGGCCGGTGGTCAGCGTACAGGAAATTCAACCAGCGGCCAGTGAGTGTGTTATACTATAGCAATACAGATGACGGAATCAACATTGGTCAACAGAAGAGAACATGGAAAGCGTGCTGAAAGAACAAATACATGATAAATTTCATCCTCGAAAGTTATGGGCCGTGTCAGATGCCAGAAGCAGATGTCTTGGGGAACCTAAGGACGATTCTATAAATGCCTTCACGAGCATGGTCACTGCCGAAGCAATCCAACAATGCCACGTTGTCGATAAGTCATAGCTTATAGCTGCTGGCTTTCATTACCACTTCTGGATAGCTGCTTTGGAGCTCTCTCACAACTACCTAGCTCGTCGAGCGAGGGTACGGGATTCGGCATTTGCCTTCATTCTACACTGCCGTTACATCCCCGAAGAATCTGCGAAACTTTGTGGCTTTAGATATCTCTTACCATGAACCAGTCTGTGTACCATTGAGATGATCAATTTAGGTTTGTGAGTCATTGTGAAATCCGGGGAGGCTGTAAGTTGCTGGTCAGTGATGCATGTATAGCTCAGGGATGAAAGGAAGTTCATCAACTAACCAACTACATAGCAGACTCCCACCTCCGAGTTGACTAGACACGCGGCAGGAAACCTAGGCATTTCTTATAATTTCACATGTTGGTTCAAATGAATGAAGTGATGCTTGACTTACCCAATTGCCGAACAAGAGTCCATCTGCTGATCACTTTTGTATACTGCATGTCACTACAATTGGTTGAACAATGCACGCTATGCAGGATGGGAAATAACGGATGCTGTAACAGATTGATGCCCTTGCTCATTCTCATGATCTCAGCCCATCTACGTATTACATGGTTGTAGCTAGCAAGGAGCATGTGAATCATCCGTCCGACCGTCCAATTGCCATGTCTCCGAGCTCATGCATCTGCAACTCTTTACGGAATAGACAAACGCGGGGTTCCGAATAAATCGTGGAATCTGGTTGTCACATATGCTGGTGGTCAAGTTTTAAGTTCAATACCGAGGTCCCGAGCTAAACCCGCCAAATTGACTCCCAACTCAGAGTATCATTTCTCTTTTTGAATCTTGAGATGAAGAGATCAACTTTAGATAACCACCACCCTTCAAGTTTGCATTTCCGAGGATGGCATCCTCAATCACACCCATGCTATGGCTGACCACTCACAATCACGATATTAACCGCATCCGAGGACTTGATCGGGTGGATCCGGGCTGGACCTGGGGAAGATTGTGGCTAGCGTCTTCAGGGCCCTGCTTCTAGTGGTCCGGCGCTAACACCCAGTGGGCCGTTGACCTTGAAATATCGCCCGATGCTCCCCGCGGGAACACCCTCGACTCACCGAACACCCGGCCACCGATGCCGCTCACCTGTGCCGAGAACGAACCTAACATTTCACTCAGTCTCTTTTTCCCCATGATAATTCCTTTTTTTTTTTTTTGCGCCATCATTCCACTTTCCCTGAAATCCGCCAACAATGACAATGACGGGTCCAAACAAGATCGTCAAACGTCAAGCGGGCAAGGACTCTAAGAGTTCTTCGCGCCCTTCGTCCGGCGGCGCTCTCTGCAAGACCTGCACGCCATGTCGCCAGAAGAAAGTCCGCTGCGACGGCACGCGCCCGCAGTGCGTGGAGTGCAGCACCAACAGCCTTCCCTGCGTATACCCTCACGATGCCCGCCGAGAACCTCGACCGTCGCGCGCGCGCGTGCAGAGCCTCGAGGCGACAGTCGCCGCTATGCTCGATCACATGAAGGCCGCCGGCATCCTTACGCCCGAGATGCAGTCTGCGTGGACGGCGGAGCTGATGGATACGGATCACCCGTCCCGCGCTTCGCAGGATTATACTACCCATGGGCTGAGCCGTCTTGCTTCGACTGCTGCTATTGCGAGTCCGCTTCCGACACCGACTGCTTCTACAGCTGCGCAGGAAATGGGCGCTAGTTTTCTTTCTTCGCCACCGAGGAGTAGCGTTGGCCCGACGGATGAGACGAAACCTCGACTCGATAGCTTCAATACGATTCTTTCACGAACGACACAGACGCAACTCGATTCTACAGAACTCGCGCCTGTCAAATTGGTTCCGCGTCCTATAAGCAACGACGGTAACGGTGACGGCACCGGTCTATCACCAAGCGAAGCTCGAGTAGCTGGTGTCTTCCACGAGAACGGCTATGTCTCTGCGGTCCACGGTCTAGCCAGTATCATGAACCCGACATCGCGCGCACAACACCGAGAGAATATCAACAAGATGACACGAAAAGGCGACGATGCTATATCAGCTTCGAAAGCTCGACTTATAAGCAACGCTGCGCTTCAACGGCAGCGAGAGGCACGCATGTTCCGAAACCCACGAGACTTGATGGACTTGGATGGTGTAGACCCAGAACTTGCTAAGCATCTTCTCGACTTACACTTTAACCGACAGCATTATGCATACCTTATTTCTTATCGGCCTGCGATAATGGACAGTCTTGCCAGTGGCGGTGGTCCTTTCGCGAATAAGCTTCTACTCAACGCCATTTTCTACTCGACTTCCCTATACAGCGACCGCCCATCCCTCCGCGCCGATCCCGATGATCCTCAGAGTGTTGGAAGACGCTTCTACGACCGATTCCGAGAGCTCTTGATAGACGAACTCGACAAGCCCAGTATCCCTTCTGCTCTTGCACTTCTGCTTACAAGTGTATCGCTCGTATCCCAAGGCAAACCCAGTGCAGGTTGGAGTCTGTCAGGAACAGCACATCGCATGATCATTGATCTGGGATGTCATCTTATGCTGGGTCCTGATTACGAGAGCACAGGCGGGGTCAACGAGCAACGTGTGCTACGGACAGATCTAGAGCAGGAGATGCGCAAGCGTCTTTACTGGGCTGCCTTCACTACCGATGCCACTCAAGCGTTGTATCTTGGTCGCCCTTGTATGTTCGCATCTGCACAAGCTAGAGTTCCTCTCCAGCTCCTGGACACTTTTGAAGAGCTCGAAGAATGGGAACCCTATATCGATCCCAAGTCACCAGCCTCAGCTCCCCCGCCATACGGACGCCAACCTGCCCACGCCGTTTCTACGTTTAGCAGTCTTGTGAGGATATTGCAAATCTCGACCAGGATCAACGATCTTTATGGCATTCAATGTGTCAAATACACAACGGAGTATCTTCTCAACAAGAAAGAGTCCATTGAGAGGGAGCTTGAGAAGTGGCAGACTAGTCTTCCCAGTCACTTGTGCTTCGACCCCGATGATACTATGACCATCACACCTCCACCCCATCAAATCACCCCACAGTGAGTCTTCCCCAGTGAACATGTGAACATCAGAATACTAACCAGGATATTCAGTACGACGTTCCATGCTCTCACCATTCTGCTACACCGTGCATTCCTCGAGGAAGGCCATCTTCGCCGCCATACCGACGAGACCGCCAAGCGCCGCGGTGAAGAAGCATGCATCCAAAGCGCTCTCATGATCCAGAAGCTCGTCCGTCGATACCGCGAATCTTTCACCCTTCGCCGAGCACCCTTCCTCCTCTCATACGCAGTGTACTCTGCCGTCATCGTCATTCTCCGCCAAGAACGCCACGAGCGAGGTCAATTCACAGAGCCCATCTCCTTCTTCTGGACATGTCTTAGCGAACTCCAAGTCGGATGCAACTTTGGTCTCAAGAAGCCCCTCAGCGTGCTCCAAGATATGGTGCGCGAGTTCCAGACCAGTATCAAGGAGAGTGGTTCCATGGGTACAGAACAGCCCCAACCTGCTGGTCTCGATGAGAGTTTCTTCTTCCCTCTCGCCATGGCACCCGCTGCATCTGCTATCGCGCCTAACAACACCAACACTTCTACGCCAACGGGTGCTTACGTTTCTGCTACTGCGTCGGATTATATCCCGCACATGGATCACTTTGATCCGGCGTTTGGGCACTCACCGGGTTTGCTGGACTTTTTGAACGATCAGGAGAAGGATATCTCGCAGGATGCGCTGTATGGATTGTTTGCGCCGTCGCAGCCTTTCCCGTGACTGTCTGAGGAGCTTGGCGAGACCTTTTTTGCAGGACCCGCGAGAGCGGCGTAGTTGTCCAATGCTTGCCTCTGTTCGCTGGCTCGATAAACACTTCAAACCTCGTTCCGCCGAGGCATTCGGACGACTTTGGCGGGCGATTACGCTACAAAAGATGGAAGGCTTCCACTGGAAGCGACTGGACGACAACGGCACTATGGAGGAAGCCGTCACTGAATCTTGAGGACTCTCCTTGGAACTCAATCATGTTGAATGCGCGACTTTTCGCATTCAATCGCATGTTGAGATCGAGGTGGATTGTTGGGATCCATTGTAAGCATGTGGAAACGAATTGATGCGGAATTGTTAGCAAGCCAACATGATTAGATCTTTGTTTCATAGCGTACAAATCATACGGGCGTTCAAAAGGGAGTTTACTAGGCATATCCAATACAATTTTGCGAGAGAAGCAATTGTTGCTACGTGGTCTTGTGCTGTTCCCAAATGTTGTCCACCAAGAGTTGTTGGTTCACACTAAGAGGCACTGGTGCATGGGTACATTTCGAGGATGCGCGCAATACAATGACATTCTTTTGGGCGAGGCTATGCATCAAATTTCATCCCATTCCTTCCGATGATGCTCCAATTTTCCAGTTGTATCATCACTGCCCGCCATTGTTACACATCTCACCACACAAGATACGCTTTCACGATGAGTCATCAGCTTAGCTAGATAACTGTGCCTAGCTGGGCGTTCTTCTAATCAACACAAAACTGAAGTCATACCCTTGCCTTTTTCTCGAAAAACAATATCGCGAACTCATTCCCAACATCACTTTTGTTTTATATCCGAAACTTGTACCAGAATGTCTACAGAAGCTCCTCACCCCCGCGTTGGCGTCGCCGCCCTCATTTACAACCGCGAAGGCAAGTTTCTCACTGGAAAGCGGATAGGTAGTCACGGAGCCGGTAAGTATTCTGCATCAACATAAATTTGAGTGGAAGCTAATAGCATACAGGCACCCTTCAGCTACCAGGTGGTCACCTCGAGTATGGCGAGAGCTTCCTCGCGTGCGCAGAGCGAGAAACCCTTGAAGAAACAGGTCTCAAGGTCAAGGCTCTTGAGCATATTGCCACTACGAACGATGTATTTGAGGCAGAGAAGAAGCACTACATCACAATTTTTGTGTCCTGCCAGATGGTTGATGAGAGTGACCAGCCCCAGGTCGGTTTGTCTTTGCAAGTTGTACAGGGTGATAAGCTGACATGACTAGATCCTTGAGCCGCAGAAGTGTGAGGGCTGGTACTGGAAGTCATGGGATGATCTCAAGAAGATTCATGCTGCGGAAAATAATGGGGAGAAGTTGTTTTTGCCGCTCATCAATCTGTTGGCGCAGGAACAGACGGTGGAGGATTTGAAGGTTAAGGTGTAGATGCCGGTGATCTCCTTCAAGGGAGCAAGAAAACTTCTGCTGTTGGATCACCTTAAGGTGACAGAAATACCTAATCTAAGATCCACTCAATCCATCCTAAATAATACTAACTTTACCCAAGTCTCTGTGGCTTAGGACAGAGCTTCTAAATTTTGCCTTCCCTTGCCTCTTTTGTTCGGACGATGTCTCACTTGCTTCACAAATCCGGGGTGCATGAGACTGGAACCAGATGCTGTTTGCCCTTTGGGTGGAAGCGACGAATTACCACGGATAACTATTCATGAAAAGCAAACTACAATCTCACCGCGAGAAGAGCTCTTGCCAGCAAAAGAACAATTGTCGTCAAGTCCAGGTTAAGTCGGTCGTGATGTCACTAAAGCGGGTATGCAACTATCGCGACTCACAATTCCAGCTAAGCTCCAAGCTCCCACCTCATAACTGATGACGTTTCACGCACATCGTCACATTTATCCTCAAAGCTTCCACAAATGTCATAACCGCCTATATTCCAAGCTGCTAATCGCAGCATGCCACTACCAGAATGTCGACCCTCTCCGAACCCCGTCGTCCCCGCCTTCTCCCGCAGAACCGCAAGCTTCGTCACCTTCGCGGCATTTGGCTTCGCAACTTATCCTTCGCGCCCGCGAGTCTTAGAACAGCAGACGATGCGGATCTAGCTACGAGCAAGTTACAAGTGGTCAAAGAATCGAGTCAATTGTATCCGTCGCGGTCGTCGCAGAACTTGAGGAAGGATAGTCTTAGGCCGGATGCGCTGAGGCCGGTGCAGAAGCGTAGGACGAGCTTGAGCTTGGCGCATGCCAATCTTGTGGCGCGGCAGAAGAATTTGGAGACGCTGTATTTGGAGGCTGTGGGGGATGTGTTTTACTCACTGCATGTGGATGGGGATGCTGAGCCTGTCTACATCAGCGAGGTGCGCGAGCGAGCTACGGTAAGAGAGGTGTCCATTGCGACACATAGCTAGATCTGACTGTCTACAGAGCTTCAACTTCAGATTCTTCAGTCTCGAAAATTGCGCATCTTCTATTTCAAGATGTCCCTCTATGATACTTCGATTCTGGGCGCGACGACCGAAAGCCGAATCATGGATCTTTCTTCTCGAAGAAACAATCGACCTGCGTCGCCTGAACTTCATAGGCACTCTAATGGACCGAACCTTCCCACCCAACGCATTAATATTCCACCTCGAAGACGGCGTATACTCATTCGACTTCCCAAACAGGATATCCGAACCGAAGCAAGCGCCGCAGGTAGCCACATCGTCATACAATGCGCTCATGAAGCTAGCCAACCTCGAAAGTTCAATCGAAGACGCGATAGAGACACAGCAGAGATTAATGGAAGAGATAAACCGGATATTAGACGAGAGTCCGCCCGATAATTCGCAAATGGCGCGGGAAGCTGTCGCATTGGCGGATAAATATGTTACAGCGCAAAAACGCTCGAATAAACAGGCGCAAAAGAAGCGCGATGATTTGCAGGAGTCTATACGGAGTCGGCGCGAAGCTATTGTCAAGGGGAGAGAGCTTCAGATTGAACTGGAGAAGGATATGGCGAGCAGTAGAGAGAAGTTGACTGCTTCAGAGGAGCTTCTTGAGCAGGCACAACAGCAGATTCGGGGGCAGCGAAGACGTATTTGCGCTGATCTCTCGGACATATTCCCGGTCACGCCGATTCCTAATGCGCCGCCGCTTTCGTTCCAGATACGCAACATACCGCTACCGAACTCGATATACGATGCGCGTACTGCGAGAAATATCTCTGAGGACCTTTTATCTGCTGGTCTGGGTATCGTCGCCCTGCTCACGAAACATCTACAGTTCTATCTATCGCATCCATTGCCATATCCCCTCGACTGGTTCGGCTCGAGATCATATGCGCGCGACGATATCTCCCAATTATCAGACCGAACAGTCTCGCGTCGAGAATTCCCACTATATCTTCCCAGAGGTGGCTCAACAGCAGGTCAATGGCGCTTCGAATACGCATGGTTTCTCCTCAACAAAGACATCGAAGCACTCTGCTCATCACAAGGTCTTCGCGTCGTCGACATCCGCCACACCCTCCCAAACCTCAAATATCTCCTCTACGTCTGCAGTGCCGGCAGTGACCAAGTACCAGAGCGCAAAAAGGGCGGTGTTCGCGGACTTTGGGCTGGGAGGATAAAAGGACGCATGTCTACCATGTCGACGCAGTTCGACGGCGACTCAAGTAGTGTTACGGAGAGCCGGAGGGGGAGCGCGGATAGTGAGGTTAATCAGAACGGTGATGTGTTACGGGATGCGATCAATAAGAGTAATGGGCATCATAAAGATGAGGGGCGGGACAATTTGGATGATGGGGTTGCGTTGCCTTTTGGGGAGGGGGATGCCAAGTTTACGTTAAGGACGAAGGGTCTGAGGGAGAGGAGATGAGGGACGGGTTGGATGGGTTTGGCGGTTGTTTGCATTTGTTCAGCGTGGTGCAGTTGGTGTGCTTTGGAGTTTACAAATTGGTATGCTGGTTTCTGTATAGGATACTCACCAGACTTTATCAGTATTTTTCCCAACAGATGGCTCAATTACACACTGTTCACATTCATCGTTGGTCCTCATGTTGCGGCTTTTGAGCACCCCTCATCTGTAAATGTTCCCCGACGTACCCATCTTTCGTGCCACGAGATTGACGTCGGCGAATGTTTCCCCATCTCAATACCACCTCAAGACCTGTCAAATGCATCATCTGGCCCATCGATCCCTCAAACCCAGGCGCAGCAACCGTCGTTTACCCTCGATTACCGAAGTACGCCCGGGTAGTTCGTCCCAAAGCATGCTAGACCTGCAGAAATTTGAAGCTATTCAGGGATCTTCCCCGCAACCCCAGAGTCCAGAGTGTGGGGAGACCCCATCGTCGGCCGCGGCGCCGAGCACCGTTTGCTCAAAAACTCGGTGCCGATGGCCGCCTTTGTGGTGTAAGTGCCTCGAAGTGGAGAGTATATATATCTTATTTGGATCGGTAAACTGATCTGCAGATTGTGCAGACTTGGCAACGATGTTGGGTTCTTCTCTTATTCTGGCCTTGGCGGTTGCCGTGGGCGCTGCTTCAGTACCACGAAATAGTCCCGTTGTTGAACTTAAGAATGGCTCATACTATGGGACTCATAACTCGATCTACAACCAGGACTTGTTCCTCGGTATGCGATACGCACAGGCACCGCTGAACGATCTGCGCTTTCGACATCCTCAGCCTTTGAACTCAACTTGGGACGGAGTGCGCAATGCGACAGAGTACCAGTCAAGATGCTATCAATATGGGTATCCTTCCGGACCTCTTTCAGGTGGCTCTGACGACTGTTTACATCTGAATGTCGTTCGACCGTCTGCAGCTGTCAAGAAGAAGAAGAAGCTTCCTGTCCTTGTCTGGATTCATGGCGGCGGCCTTGTTGGTGGATTCAGTGGTGATCCTTCCTCCAACCTCAGCTACATCATTGATGAGTCTGTCAAACTAGGCTCTCCCATAATCGGTGTCTCAATCAACTACCGTCTCGGAGCATGGGGCTTCCTTTGGAGTTCCGCTGTCAAGGCCGCCGGTGTTGGAAACAACGGTTTCAGAGACCAAAGGCTTGCTTTGCAATGGGTCCAAGAGAACATCGCTGCATTTGGAGGCGACCCCGAGAAGGTCACTATATGGGGCCAGAGCGGAGGAGCACGAAGCGTAGCGTCCCAATTGACTGCCTTCAACGGTCGGGATGACGGACTGTTCAGAGCCGCTATTCTCGAGAGTGGTACTGGCTTTCCCACGGCCTTTGGAGAGGTAGAAGTTAAAGATGCACCGAGTTTTGAGAAGGGATACAAGACGCTCCTCAAGAAGACAAACTGTGCTTCTGCGAAAGACTCACTGCAGTGTCTGCGAAAGGTTCCATCGCTGGAACTCGCTGAGATTGTCGGCAACGTCTCGTTCCCCGTTTGGCTCGATATCATTGACGGTGACTTCGTTCGGGATAGCCGCTCTGAGCTCGTTCGACAGAGCAAATTCGTTCCTGTACCAATCATCAATGGAGTCGCATCAGATGACGGAGACTTCTTCGCCCAGCGTGGCATCAACACAACAAAGGAGTGGGAAGCGTATCTGCGAAAAGAGGGCGCAAGCGATGCTACCATCGAGGCCATCTCAGCTCTGTACCCGGATATTCCACGTGTTGGTCTGCCAGCTACTTTTGAAGGACGCCCATCAGGCGCATTGGCGTTGTATGGATCGCAGTGGAAGCGCGCGGTAGCCTTCGGTGGTGACAGAGCTATGCATGCACCGAAGAGAGCTTGGAATAGGAAATGGGCAAAGAGTAACGCCACAGCGTACAGCTACCACTTCGACGTGGTATCAGGTGATCGACCCGCAGTTCAAGGAGCCGGACACTCGGTTGATCTTCCATTCGTCTTCCGCAACACCGAAAGATTGGCTCAATTGAATGCGACGGAGCCTAGACCTGGGTCTTTTGACGAGTTGGCTGTTAAGATGTCGAGGATGTGGATCAGCTTTGCGAGTAAGATGGATCCCAACTTTGAGGGGATGGGAAGTGTTCAATGGCCCGAGTATGAGTGGGATGGAGGGAAGAATATGGTCTTTCACATTGATAAATCGTCTGTGGTTCATGTCGAGGACGACACGTATAGGACAGAACAGATGGAGTATTTGGATAAGAAGTTGTGGAACGTTGAGTTGCAGTCGGGACTCAATTAAGGAGAGAAGGTGTGAAGCTGGCGAAGGAGAGAAGAACAATGGCTTTAGGTGTTCTTAGGATGGACTTAGGTCATGATAGTAGAAGATTTATGATATTTTATGAATCTAATCTAAAGTTCACAGTTAAGAGCCTCTCTTGCGCCCGAAACCTAGTCCAGCATTGCAAGAGTACCAACATCATATCCCACCAGGCAAAAACGGCATATATCGGTTCACCGTCAGATAAACCTCCAGAGGTTGAGCTCTCAGCGACATGGAATCTTCCACGTAGATGTATAAACGACAAAAGCAGTAAAAAAAGCAGCCAATACCGATTGGAACGACGTACCGCAATGGGACCTCCATATTAAGATCCTGATTCTCTGACAAATTTCTCCAAGGACGTGTCTTCTTAATGAGCTCCGGATAGGGTTCCTTATACCAGTCAAGGGTCGTTGCGCTGTATCTTGTGACTCTTCATCCATAGACTCTGCAGTGACGCTCCTGAGTGGCACAGAACGTTGGAAAGAAAGCGGTGGTTTGTTCTTGTTGATGGCCAGTCTCAACATCTCAAAGGCGTAATAGAGACCCCTGATAAGACTGAAGACGGCGTGGTAGATGCTGCAACCTCGCCAGATCTATTGTTCAGTCTTGGTTGGGAAATGGAAATTCCAAGCAAAGATAAACATGATACTAAAGCCAGAGAGTACCAAGCCTGCAAAAGGTGGATACCAAGGGTTTGGGCAAAGCCACATATCTGATGGCACACGGTCATATGGCTTTCGTCTGATGGGCCGATGGACGGCATTGATGTGCAGTTTATGAGCCAAGGAGACGTAGTAGCTCCAGTGAGCATCAATACTAAATCGTCTACGGCCAACGAATTCTAGGGGTGTACGATAATAGTCGTCTCCGATTTCAGGGTGAGTCTTGGATGATATCAATCTAAGTATCTACTAAAGTGTGCAGGCCTTCAATGCTCACGGCAAGTCGTGCTTCGGCACGGATTGCTTCAATCGTCTTGTTGTTCTTGGTTGCAATAAACTGAGGCTTCGAAATGGATGGCTTATGATGCCACAATACGGAAGTAACAAAAGTGATAAAGCAGAACGAAAGAGTGTTTAGTTCTAACGTGGTGATTGGATAGCCCTCGCGTATTCGAGCAAGCTCTTTAACAACAAACCACAGAGCTTGAAAGACAGTGATGACTCTTCAGAAGAGCGTTAGCCAAAGTTTTAGGATAGGTGATGCCGTACTAACTGTGATAGAGTGTCAACGAAGTTCCGCTCTCGGATTTCCAACTTATCCATATCTGGAAAGTCAATATGCCCATGCTTGACGAGATAATGAAATTGTGCGGCGTTGATGGGGAAGCTATTCCCTTCTGCGAAAGAGTGATCAGGGGACGATATGTGCAGGCAGCCCATGTCAAGGAAAAATGCATGCGTATACTTCCAGGTGAACCCCTTCGTCAGGTGTTTATCCTTCTGAAAAGCCTGCAACGTACATCAGCCACTCTTTTTGGCACATATTTGAAGAGGGGAGTGAGTACCTGAACATTCTCTCGGGCACTGGCATACTGCCCTATAGAGATACCAAACAAGTAGTCTGGGCCTAAGACAGTGATGCAGGCAAGATTGAGCTTATCGATGAACGGATGGTACCATTTGTCATGGGGAGAGCCGGCGTTTGGATAAGTTGAGACCCAGAAGCAAAGCAATAGCGTGACCAAGCAAGACCACAAAAGATCTAGAGATCCTCTGTCATCACTGCTGTTTTGCCAGCCTATCAACTCCCCGTCAGTTGTGTTGGCCATAGTTGCCCAGGAAGAGAATTGTAAGATAGTAAGAAAGTTGAATGTGCTACCATGGCAAAGAAGGGAGGGAAAAGCTGTATTTTTATTCCTCGACTAACAAAATTCCAAATTCTTGTAGCATCGAGCCTCAATTTCCGGCCCCCAATCTCACAAGCAGCCGCACCGGTGATCTATATCCACAGCCAATCAGCAAGTTTGGAAACAGAAGGTCAGATTTGAGGGCCGAAACAGTTGTTTCAACTTGATTACACACGCATAGGCGCTCGGCCAAGCAGACTGAGCGTCAAACTGTGTGCGCTCAATGGCCGCCACCTTATCAGGCTGCAGATCTGGGCCAGCTGAAGAAGTGCATGGTTTATTAATAATAGGAACAAATACACTCTCCACCAACATAGAAATACCCCGCATCTTGCCTTCGTCAAGCGAGCTGACATCATCTCAAACCCGTAGCAAAGTTGTGCTTTGTTCGTTCGACATGGCACCTAGGCTCGGAAGCTCCGAGTTTTATACTATCGCATGGATCGCTGCTTTACCCATTGAGCGAGCAGCAGCAACTGCGTTACTCAATGAAATACACGAAGAGCCCGAAGGGTTCGTTCAGCATGAAACCGATAATAATTCGTACAGCTGGGGTCGTATAGGCGAACACAATATCGTTATTGCCTCGCTTCAAGCAGGAGTCTATGGTACTATATCTGCAGCAACTACTGCATCGGACATAATCTGTTCATTGCCCCACATTCGATTCGGATTATTAGTTGGGATCGGAGGAGGTATTGCAAAGCCCGATGAGGACCAGGATATTCGACTCGGTGATGTTGTTGTCAGCCAACCTGGCGGAACGACTGGAGGGGTGGTCCAATATGACTTCGGAAAGGCAAAAGCAGGCGGCTATTGGGAACCGAAAGGTTCTCTCAACAAGCCCCCTCCGGTGCTACTTCATGCACTGGCAAGCTTACAAGCAAGACACGAAATGATGCCAGCAAAGATCCCGGACCTACTCGAAACAATGTGGAATGCGAACGATCGCTTCATGGCAAAGGGAAAGAGGAACTATACTTATCCGGGGGCCGAGAACGACCGGCTGTACAAATCAGAATACAGTCATGTTGGCGGTGCCACTTGTTCCAAGTGTGACTCTGCCTGGGAGGTAGAGCGCGAAGAGCGAGAGTCGTCGGATCCGGAAATCCACTATGGTATCATTGCCTCTGGGGACTCACTTATTAAGGATGCCGCGACCCGTGACAAGCTATCAGGTCGACAGCAGTTTCTCTGTGTCGAAATGGAAGCTGCAGGCCTGATGGATAAGTTCCCATGTCTGGCGATCCGCGGTATCTGCGACTATGCGGACTCTCACAAGAACGACCGATGGCAACGATATGCAGCTGCTACGGCGGCTGCATGTGCTGTTGAGCTTCTGGACCATGTCCCGGCTAAGCAAGTCCAAGCGACACGAAAGGTGATCGAAGCGGTCAAGTCAAGTTAGTACTTGTCCATTAATTGAACTATATGTCACTTACGCAAACAAACAGTTGAAGACAAGTTAGACACCGTGAGGTAAATCAGATAACGACATACATGGAATTCTATTGCTAATCTGTACAAACCAGCGCCTCAGTTCAGAATATCGACTCTAATATTGCCCTTGACCGGTTACCTGATGCAGAAGGTGCCCGTTACGACTCTCGGGCCGAAGAACATAACTCGATGTGCTTGGCCAATACCAGAGTCGACCTCCTCAGAGATCTATCCAACTGGGTTGAAGACGATACGTCGAAGCCAATACTCTGGCTCAATGGTATGGCAGGAACTGGAAAGTCAACCATTGCACGCACTATTGCAAAGTTGCGAGCTGAGTCTGGTGATCTCGGCGCAAGCTTCTTCTTCAAGAGAGGGGAGGCAGACCGAGAAAGCCTGGCTAAGTTCGTGCCTAGTATAGCCCGGCAATTGGCCAGTACCGTCCCGGGATATGCCCAGATTGTCAAGAAGACGCTCGATTCTGATCCAGGCATAGTTAGCAAGGCTGTGTCCAAACAGTTTGCTGAGCTTATCGAGGCTCCACTCAAAGAACTGGCCAAGGCGCCCCTCGCATTTGTCATTGACGCTCTGGATGAATGCGAAAGGGAGGATGAGATCAAGTCTTTGATTGGCATCCTCTCGCGTGCCAGCTCTATTCGACAATACCTTCGAATCCTTATAACGAGCAGACCAGATCTTCCGATTCGTCTGGGGTTCGCAAAGGCCAACGGTGCCTATCAAGCGTTGGTTCTGCACGACATGCCAGTGAATACAATCAAACATGATATAATGACGTTTCTGATCAATGAATTCGAAATGATTCGGGTTAATTTCAACAGTCTCGTACCCACAGAGCTGGAGCTGCCACCAGACTGGCCTGGATCTGATGCCATAGATAAGCTCACCAAGATGGCGATTCCTCTTTTCATTTTTGCCGCTACCGTTTGCCGCTTTGTTTCGAACTACAAGGTCAATGGTCCCTTGGAACAGCTACATAAGTACTTTCGGCTCAGCAATAACAACTATGGGAGTCATCTCGGGCAAACATACGGCCCAGTTCTGCAGTCGATAGTCGCTGGTGTCTCTGAAGAGGACCGCAGGAAGATTATTAAAGAAACCTGTCACGTCGTCGGCAGCATTGCTATCCTCGCAAGCCCCCTCTCGACTGCGGCCGTATCAAAATTACTCGAACTCCCAGTCGGCACCGTGCATAGTCGACTCAATGCACTCCATTCAATATTGAATATACCGCCGAACCTGCATGAACCTGTGCGGCTCTTGCACATATCACTTCGAGACTATCTCACGGATCCCAATCAAAACCTAAAGAACGAATTCTGGGTAGACGAGCAGCGTGTCCACTTTGGGATTTTCAAGAACTCCCTACGAGTGATGGATGCCACCTTGAAGGAAGATATTTGTAATCTGGTATGGCCAGGAACTCAACATACCGAGATATCTCCTGCGCAGGTCGCTTCTTGCATTTCTGATGAGTTACGGTATGCCTGCCGACATTGGGCCTACCACTTTCGCAAAATCGAGAACCCTTTGCTCAACCTTCAGGACGTATTCGAGTTCCTGCAGAAGCATCTATTACACTGGCTGGAGGCTCTGAGCCTTATTGGGAGATTAAATGACGGCCTCCAAACGATCAAGATACTACAGACCATCACCAAGGTGCGCAACCATGCGACTCATCTCAATGACAGAGCTAATAGTAGTGTAGAACGAACAGAACCAAGAATATGACCAGCTTTTGCGCGAGGTCCGCGGATTTCTTCAAATGAACCTCACAATTATTGATCAGCACCCTCTTCAGCTATACTCCTCCCTGCAGTACTCCATACCACCGGGGAGCCACTTAGATCAACTATTTTCCAAAAGACTACCTCCATGGGTTCGTTATGCAACCGAACTGAACAAGACGTCAGACCACGCTCAGTACATATTAGAAGGCCATCAAAAGATGGTTCAACGTTGCTGCTTCTCGCTGGACAACTCAGTCTTGGTTTCTTCCTGTGGTCATCCCAACTCACTTGCTATCTGGCACCTCGATACTGGTGAGTGTTTTCGTGTCATTACCAAAGACAGAGAGATAGTGAACAACCCATTCAAGCTTTCATATGACGGGTTGTTGATAGCCGATACCTGCTCGAGCTATGGAGAGGCGTCTGATAGTATGAGCGATGGAGAGGAGTCTGATTCGAGTGGGAGCCAAGGTGAGGAGACTGATGCCAAGACGGATAGCCAGCGCTATATGCGTAACTTCTTAAAAGTTTGGCACGTGGATACTGAAGGGTTTATTGGACCACTCCCATTGGAACGCGGCAGGCCGCGTTTCCAGTTTTCACCAAACTCTAAACTCCTTGCCCTGATAAAACATACAGGAACGGTGGTTGTGCTACGTCTAGATGAGGGTATATCCCCACAAGAAAATCGCCTCGTGCGTGGCAAGAGAGTTACAGGAAGAGCATCGTATCGTCGCAGAATGGGAGCTTTCTCATCGCGCTGCTACATAGAATTTTCCCCAGACTCTTCCATTCTTATGGTCATGTCAAGTTTCACGGGTAAGTACGCAGTATGGAAGACTGAAACGCTCGAATGCATCCGATACCAGTATATGAACCCTTTTTTCAGAAATATCCCTTGTCCCGGCTCGCTGAAGAGCATATCATCCTCAGTTGCTGTGAGCGGAGATGCTTCGATCATGGTGGCTGGAGCCCTTTCTGAAGAGAGTTGGTCGCGCGAAATCGGGAAATACGGACCTGGCCGGAGCAATAATGGGCAAATCGAAATCAGATGGCTCGACTCTGCAGTAGTCATCCGCGAGCTCGATTGCCAGGGACACGTTGTGCATACTCAATTCTCCCCAAATCACACTAGATTGGCGTCCATTGGCGAGGATGGATCTGTGAGAACTTGGAGAATTGAAACTGGAGAATGCCTAACCCTGTTTGAAAGTGGCCAAAGATCGGACTCTATATTTCTCTCTCCAGACTTGACGTTGCTAGGCTCATCTGGAGATACCAAAACCATAAGCATCTGGGCAAACGATGCCGGTGAAATGGAGAATGATTCAAGAAAAAGATCAGATGCCATCGAGTCAGTGGTGCTCTCTTTGGATGGCACTCTTGCAGCCTCTTCTTCTTACTATGGAGTTGTGAGGATCTGGGATATGGACACATACGATTGCATCCATGAGCTTGACGATATCTTTGAGTTTGAGAAGCTAAAAACTTCTTATCACGGATACACAGAGCTCTTTCAATTCTCAAAAGACAACAGATTTCTGTTCGCATCCAGGACCACATGGCTTTGCAGAGAAGGCAGTTATGCTATTCCCTACCGGAACGGACACTACAGAGTTTGGGATGTAGGAACAGGTCAATGTGTCATTAATTACCCAACAAAGATCCATTCCGTGAATGCATCCGGTTTGGCAGGATCTGCAGGATCTGCAGTGTCCGTTGCGCCCGACGGTCGTTGGATTGTCTCAGTCCGAAACAAGAATGTCGCGATAATCGCAGTTAACACATTTTCTGTTACTCGCGAACTGTCTCTCCAAGGGATTGTTTTTGATGCAGTATTCTCTCCCGATTCTCGATTCCTTCTTGTTCTCTCGTTAGAGACTGGGGGAAAGGTTTACGCTTGGGGTGACGATCCAAGACAGGACTTACTCCTGTCCATGTTCAGCATAACTCAGGCGGAGCGGATTGTTAGCATCAAACCGCCAATAAGCGCAGGTGTTATATCTGCCGTTTCTTCAGACGCAAAGTTCCTGGTGCTACGAACAATTAAAGATCATGACGGGGACAGGGCACATGCGGTCCTGATTGACACAGGAGAACTGCTTTACGAGTTCGAGTTGGACCTCCTTGACAGCCACATCTCTCTGACTCAGAATGACGCAGTCTTGCTTTTGTACAACCGGCAGTATTTAACTTTCAGAGACTCTTCAACCGGCCACATAATTCGCCGCCTGAATGTAAATTTTCTCTTTTTACCCCGGCGACTCAGTTATGACGCGAACACTCAACTGATCAATACAAACTTCGGAACAATTGCAACTCGTGAAGATTTGGCGGATGACGAAGATCGCGAACTCCCGTTCAACGACCGGCTGAGTGGCTATGGGGTTAGTGGCGATAGGTCTTGGCTACTATGGAAGAATAAGAAGATTTTCTGGCTACGACCTGAATTCCGCCCTTGGGCAAGTAGTATTGAGGTTTCTGGATCGACAATAATGATTGGTACAAAGAAAGGTCACGTTCTATTCTTCAAATTTGATGTACATAGTCTACTCGAAGTATGATGGAAACCAATCATAATATGCTATTTCGACGTTTGATAGGTCTGGGCGGGGTATGTTCTAGGCCAGAAGTCCGAAGAAGAAAATCTCATCTTTGACCCTTCTCTAGGCTTTCATACATAACCCTATCATCTCTGGCACCAGACCCAAGCCATTCTATTTGAACCGTAGGGTCAAGCCACGTTGATATTGGGCCCTGAAGAGGTTCGCCAGTCCAGCCCAATTGATTTGCGAATGCTCGTATTTCTTGCATGTCACAGCACGAGCGGCCTCTATCTCTTTTGTTGACTCGACAGGATCGGGCTGTGGGCCAAAGAAAGCGACTTCTCGCTCTTGCTGAGCGAGTACAAAGTCGATTGACACGTCCAAGCGCACTTGGACTGTTGTTTTTGAGACAATCTTGCGTACTTTATTCTTGATAGAATCGAAAGGCAGGTGCTGACTCAGTCCGTCTTCCTCGCCTGAGAGGCTGAGAAGAGCTGGCATCTTGCCAATATCGACCATTCGGACATCAAAATCACCAGTCAAAACAATGATGGTCATTGCTTTGAAAAGTGGCTGCATGATATAGAACCGCTGGTCCCTGAATGTTTGTTCGCGACTATAACTCTTTCCAACAGGACATGTCTGGACATATTCCTGGATAGATGCCACCTTACTGCAAATACTTACATTAAGATTGTGAATCAAACAAACCAGTGGGGTTTTCGAGTTATCGAGAGGCGGGCAAGGCATTAATATCTTGGCCACAAACTGTCCGTATTCAATGTCCCTTTGCCATAGCCAGTACCCTTTGTTATAAAGCAAGTGGTGTAGAGCGTAGCAGAGAAAAACAATGCAACCGTGTCTGATGCGGAATTATATATATCGTTACAGTCTTGTTGCAGCAATCCTCGGCCTGATTGACCTTTAGATCCTCTACAGCGTCGTAAATACGGTGGGAACAGGTGTCGGGGGGCAAAGGACATGGTTGTAATACCCGCCGCACTGAGAATTGGTAGAGCGATGCGCGATGATGTGATTCCATTTGACCCCGAGTCTTAATGAGAATCTCATCCCGTGAAAGAGGAAATCTTCGTTCCAAATTTGGGTTAATACACATGATGGTACTTCTGTTCGTCAGGGAGCTCGATAGTAAGATGTCGATGTTGAAATCGGGGGGGTCGAGGGCTAGAGGATTATAACTTTCCTAAGTATCGAGAAGCTGTTGGGGTTGGGACAAGACAGCTACTTATAGGTCTATGATATTAATTCTAGCAAGTTAAAGTCTCTCGGCATTAAAGTCACAAAACTGAAGAATGAAACCTATTTTCTTTGAGCTCAAAGCAGTATAAAACTTTGCCTGAACTAAGGTAAGACAGAGATAATAGGAGTTGAAAAGCCTCCTGACATATCTCTGGGAGCAACTCCTTCAAGCGTGTGCCTTGCAAGATCAAAGTGGTCGTAATGTGTAAATCAAGAATGATCTGCAGTCAGAGTCAGCACTATAAAAATTAACCATAAAATACACCATTAACAGGATTCGTGAGATGCGTCATATGCCAATATTGCTTGACCCCTTCTTCTTTGTTTCATCGCAGTCACGTTCATCGGGTTAAATCATGCGCCTTAATCCTTCAATCCCAATTCTTAATCCTTCACTTGGCGAGCCTCGTCATGACGCATCGTGTAGCCTAGAGCCAACGTCGATCCTCGCAAGCTGAGAACAAAAGCTGGGCGCCAAGGCGTTGGCCCCCAAGGCAGATCACATTCTCTCAGCCAACGTCTGAGTCCACTTTCCATATCAGGCGAAATATACCGCTAGCGAGGCTCAGCTTTTGAGCCACGGGCTAACGCGTCTTGGAAATGGGGATTTGGTTGGGTAGTGGAGTCTGGGCTGTTCCGTCTATACGTACGACGGTAATCCTTGGCTTTTGCCGAGAAACATAGCCTTGGATCAATAAACAAGGCAGTGCTGTGATGATAAAGGGCAATCAGGCGGAATGTCCCTGCAGATTTAGGCCCAGATTTATGCTTAAATAGACTTGAGAATTTCCCGATATTTTGGAATGTTCTATATCGCATTCTTGTACTAATTCCTTCATCATGAAGTTTCAAACTGTTTTTCTGAGCCATCTTCTTTTCCAGGCAGCACAGGCCTCATCTTTACCAAAAGATGTCTTCGCTGCTTTGAAACCCAGAGATGACCTCAAGAACTCAAACAGCTCCAAACTCGACTGGTCAGAATGCGACTTGGACTTTGGAGATAATTCAACAAACAGCCGGCAAAGAAATTATGACTGCGCCAGACTTTCCGTTCCTCTGGACTATACCTCCGCAAGCAATGGGGTAACCATCAAAGCTCGACCTGATCAAAGCCAAAGCCACCAAGAAGCCATATCTAGGCAGTGTTCTGTACAACCCCGGCGGCCCCGGCGGTTCTGGCGTCGAGGCCATCGTGTATTCAGGAATGGAACTTGCCAAGTAAGTTGCCTTTGCAAAATTGTAATTCAATGCTGACAGGCATCACAGAGTTCTTGGCGGACAATATGATGTCGTTGGATTCGACCCCCGGTAAGCTCAGCCTCTTCCTCTTCTTGGTGTTATGTAACACTAACAATAACTCAGAGGTACTGGGCGTAGAATTCCTTTCATCTGTAATGGAACAGGTCCTGGCACTGGAACGAATCTCACAAGTGTAGCAAGTCTGCGTCGTAGAGAGTTCAACACAATTCCGCAGGCCGAGACCTGGGGTTTTGTCAGAAACGAGACTTGGGAACTTGCTCGTACCTTAGCGGAGAATTGCTATGAGAGCCTACAAGATACAGGGCGTTTTGTTGGAACGCCTTTTGTCGCGAGGGATATGATCTCTATTGTTGATGCGTTGGGTCAAGGACCCATGCTTAACTACTGGGGGGTCTCTTACGGAACTATCCTCGGTCAAGTTACTGCCTCTATGTTCCCTGAGCGTATTGGCCGTATGTTGATCGATGCGAACCTGAAAGCCGATGATTATGCGGCTACAACTTGGATCAACAGCATGAGAGATGCCGAGCGATCACTTTCCAATCTTTTGAACGAGTGTGTTGAAGCTGGAAAGGAACTGTGCTCTCTTGCAGACTACCACGGAAACAGCACAACTGGCGAAAGCCTCCTCACAGAGTTTAGAGAGACGCTTGAGGGCTATCTCAACGGAACTCTCCCCGGCGGCGAAGAGGATCTCCCTAGTGGCGATTTAAACCTTCTCATCGTCACGTTCAAAGGCCTCATCTTCGGAGAGCTCTACAGTCCCATCACATATCCCAGCATAATCAACCGCATCGAAGGCCTTTTCAACAATAACATCACAGCCATGTTCGACACCAGGAATGAAAATCCGCTGGAAAGCGAATGGAACATTGCCGCTGAGTTCGTCACGAATGGAATTGCATGCAGCGACTCTTCGTTCCGAGTTGAGGATCAGGATGATTTGTTCTCGATTTATCAAGCTCATCGTGCAGAGGAATCTTTCTCTGAGTTGGGAACTGTTGCGAGGCTTTTCTGTGCGCAGTGGAAGTTTTCTGCTACGGAGCAGATTGATATTAATAAGCTGAGGAATGTCAAGACGAGGAACCCGCTTCTTATCGTTAATGGACGATATGATCCTGTTACGCCTTTGAGCAGTGCCTGGGGCGTGTCCGCTCAGTTCCGAGGAAGTCGAGTCGTGGTTCACGAAGGTGTCGGTGTAAGTATCCGCTGCATGTCAGAGTTATGTGGAATCTTTGCTAACTGAGACTTATAGCATGGTCTGATGGCTCACCCATCGAACTGCACGCAAGAGATTGTTAGGAACTATTTTGTTGATGGGGAGATTCCCAAGCTCAACACTACTTGTCAGCCTGATATACCTGTATTTGAGTATGCAGAATAACGTTTGTGGTGGATGAGAAGCCTGGACCTGGGTTAGAGATAGAACCTTCGTAGTACATACTTACCTTCAACTATGACTTGATTTGATTTGGTCATATTCCATGGATCTCTTTTCTTTACCTCTACTAGCGTTAAAGTAAAGGTCATGGCCTATTTCCAATGGTGTCTGTAATAACTCTGGTCCATCCGCCTATGATACGCCGAGATCCCCGTCCCTAATTCTCGGAAGCTGTTCCCGAAAGCTTCGGAAGGGTACCGGTCAATTTCTTCAGAGTAGAAACGTCAACTATCTCGAAATAGTTTTTATAGCGGCTCTCCATTATTAGTTGAGCAGCCTATTCTGAAAAATTTTGAGCTTTGTTTCAAGTCTAATAATTTTATGATGAATTTCTGCGAAGTGCTATAAATTGGCCTAAGACAGCGGCCTCGGCCCAGCGACGATGGTGCAAGCAAAGATGACATGACTCGGGTAAACGTCCGGAGGATTCAGCATGAATAATCCACAACTCCTCCACCCTATATGACTCCCTCATTTCTCTCGCCCTTACTCCTGTAAGAATTTCTATCACAAAATGTCAAGATCAATTTTGTCAGACTTAGTAGATCAGCACCGGCCTGACCTACAGCTTCTGGAGGAGCTGTATAAACATCTTCATCGCAACCCCGAGCTTTCCAACCAAGAAGTCGAAACAGCTGCTACCATCGCCAAAAGACTCAAGGAAATTGGCCCCGATGATCTCCTCATCAAACCTCAGATTGGTGGCCATGGTTTAGCTGCCGTTCTCCGCAATGGTGATGGCCCCACAGTCTTACTTCGAGCAGACATCGACGCTTTGCCAGTCGAAGAGACTACAGGCCTGGAGTATGCCAGCACAAAACGCATGATCCATGCTGCGAGCGGAGTCGAGAAACCTGTTATGCATGCTTGCGGCCACGATATGCACATCGTGACGTTGCTAGGTGCTGCAGCGACTCTTTTCTCGTCTCGAGAATCCTGGGCTGGAACTTTGGTCTTGGCTTTTCAACCAGCTGAGGAGCGAGGTACTGGGGCGCAGGCTATGGTGGACGACGGTCTTTACACCAAACACGGGGTTCCTGTTCCAGATTTCGTCTTGGGAGCACATGTCAGACCTCTCCGCGCTGGTACAATTGGCACACGAAGGGGACTCGTTGCAACAAGCGCGGATAACTACAAGGTCACTATCCACGGCAAAGGTTCGCATGCGAGTATGCCTCATACTGCCATTGATCCCATTGCCATTTCAGCCAATGCTATTCTTAAATTGCAAACGCTTGTCAGTCGAGAGGTTGACCCAGCAGAGTCGAGCGTCGTAACCGTCACTAGTATTCACGCTGGCGACGCTGAGAACGTAATCGCAGACTCGGCCGTTCTCGGCGTCGACACCCGATCTACAACCATCGCAACCCGTGAACGCCTGTTGAAGCGCATCAAAACAGTCATCGAAGCAGAATGCTCATGCGCCAACGTCCTCAAAAGTCCAGAATTTGAACAAACCCGAGCTTTTCCTCTGACGATTAACGACGAAGCTGTCACCAAGAGAGTTGAAGAGTCCTTCGCGGCGCACTTTGGCGAGGGGCCTGGTCAATATGATAGGGATATGCCGAAACTAGCCTTCAGTGAGGACTTTTCGATCTTGGCTACTGCTGTTGACAAGCCATACTGCTTTTTCACGTATGGTTGTGTCGATGGTGAGGTATGGGATAAGGCTGAGAAGGAGGGGACTGTTGCGCAGAGTATTGCTGCGAATCATTCTTCCAAGTTCGCTCCGGTTATTCAACCGACGCTCAAGACTGGGTTGGATGGATATGCATTGGGTGCTCTTACATTTTTAGTAAAAGTGTAATAGACAGTTGATAGGGTATCATTTATGGCTACTGCAAACTGAATTATCTTTCAGATCGACTTTTGATACATACAGTTGAGAAGGGATGCACGACGGGAATATCCCAAGATGCATCAATTTTTCAAGGTTTCTTTCGTGGGCCATCTTGTCTATAGAGCGTGGAAACTCAATTGACTGTCATCCAATGACATCGGTGAGATGGCCGAGTTGGTTATGGCGCCAGGTTAAGGTTAACCTTAACACCAATTCCTGGTGGAGCAATCCTCCTGGGTTCGAGTCCCAGTCTCATCAAAGTTTACTTTTTGCTGCCCTTGGCTTGACTCAAATCTATTACTTGTAGTTCTGGCTGCTCCCTTTTTTTGGACCCTGATTCGAGTCTGTTATATGAAGGAAAGCTCACAACCGCCGTCTGCGAACCCTTTGCTCGAATTAGGCCGCTGCGGCTGGGAGTTGACAGAGCATGGCCAAGCTGAACTGATTCATGCAATAGTGAAGTACAAGCCTGATGACCTCGAGACAAGGGCTCAGCTAGAAGATTGCGTTGGAGAAGAGTTTCGTGATCGCGGTTGCAGTGTACGAGAGCTCTTGAAAGATTCTGTATTTGAAGCATTCCTCTTGTGGAACATCTACGCACGGCGGAGTGTTCTCATCGCTCTCAGCTTGCAAATTTCTCATGCCCAATCTTGCATCTCGCCATTCTCCTCGTCGCTACGCCGCCCTGTGATCACATGGAATGTTCACGAAAGAAAAGGCTGCTCTCAAGGGCATCTCCGCCGGTCTGCATCTGCAAGTCTCAAATCATGATGAGGCTGTGCAGATCCAGGGCCTCATTGCGCTATACGAATGTGGTCACGGGATGCTTCGACATGCACATGTCACTCTGAACTCGGCTTTCATACTGGCGTCACGCCTGGATGTTAACCTCTCGAACATATTGTTATCGCTGGAGTGGAGATTGTCTCTTATGCTCATAGATTGGTAATATGCACTCCGCTTACGAGATTACTTGTCAATGAACTAATAACTTGACAGCTTGGTTGCCTTACGAACGGTGCATGAAAAACATGACTGGATCACTCTCGGGTGTCCTCCTGATCATAGCATGGTAAGCGTCATTAAACACAATTGCACAGTCCTGACGACTCCCGACGGGACCCCGAGATCCGACAGTATTTCTCAGCGTCTCCTAGACTTTGGAAAAATTGTGTTTCAATCCGGACGCATCTTGCAATACATTCACGACTCAAAACGTGATCCCCGAATTAGAAAGTCTGTTTATGAATTAATGGGCGAATTTCGCTATTCGACCGACAATCACGGTACTATCGATCCCTTCAGCGGCGATGCCTACCACCCAGACCTAGATCAGTCTTTAGGACTACCGATGAGTTAAGGGCCAAGCTGTCATATTTCACCAATGCCTAGATATTTACTTATGCTCCTAGTTGCGTATTTGCCTACATGATGGAGGTGTATCACCTATGCCGGCCCTATCAGCCCATCGACGGTCTCGAGCAAAGATTCTTACGACGGTGTAGGATGAGGGCTGTTGTTGATGCACAGGTCGAATTTTCAACGAATTCAGGTGAAGATGAGAACAAGAAAGAACTTTCGCTGGTGAACTTGGTACGCATGTTGCATAGCGTGTTACTTGCACTCAGGGACTGGCCTGGGGAATATGATGAAAGGATTGCACCTTTGATACCAGAAATAAGAAGAGATGGCCTGCTACGGGTGAGTATTTTGCCACGCCTGTCCAAATATGGAGAGCTCACTAACGAGCCTTAGAAACATACATCAGCCAAATTTGCGAGGAGCTTGGAAAGAGACAGCGGTCTGAGGATTAATAGACAATGCTCGGATACCACTGTTTCCCTCTGTTAGCTAGTCCAGTTAATTTCTGAAGTTCAAAGTTCCATGAAGACAGTGCAACATAAAATACTTGAAACTACAAACAGTTGCTGTTCACTTAGAGGTGTTTGATTTAGTTGCTCGGTCTTCTCCTTTTGTCACAGTCTTCGCCGTTTCGCGCAGTAGGATAGGGAAAGTATGTAATATAAGGAACTGCAAAGTACTGCATTTACATATATACAAGAATCATAATATTTTCCTATTTCTCTTTATAATAATAGAAATTAAGAAGAGACTCTATATTTATGTCTCCATAGTATTGTACCCTTAGCCCTGCGTTTATTAGGCAAGGATCACGTCAATAGCAGTGTAATCCGCCCCAAAGTTCCCATCGGCAGGACCAAAATAGCCATTCTGAGAACCATCCACATAGAACTGAGAGAACGCGACTCCACTGTTAGGTCGCCTGCAACTTCCACTCGAATCGCATGATCCGTTCGGCGCGGTGCAAGAAAGGGTGCCGCTGGCCGCCCTTGTGCATTTCAAAGGAGCGTTGGTGAAGGTATCAAAGGGGCACAGGACAAGCGGCCCAAGAACGCCCGAAGGCTGGTAGTTCAGGCATAGGTAGTTGTTGTTGCTGCCTGTCGCGAGCTGGCCGTTGGCGGCGAGGGTGAAGATGAGGGTTTGGGTCGAGTCGGATGGTGTGAAAGATAGGGGGACAAAGCGCGTGTCCACGCCGTGGAGGGTGAGGCCAGCGACGGGTCCGGTGCCGACGACGGAGCCGGGTGGGAAAGATGGGCCTGCGGTGGCTGTAGTAGAAGCTTCCTCCGTGGTGGTCGAAGGAACCTCGGTGGTGGTAGGAGCCTCAGTGGTGGTAGGAGCCTCAGTGGTGGCAGTGGAAACAGCTTCGGTCGACGTAGTTTCAGCTTCAGTGGTAGAAGCCGTCAAGATCTCAGTTGAGTCGGTGCTCAGCGTCTCAGTCGCAGAGGTCAACGACTCAATAACAGAGGTCTCAGAGGTAGCGGGAGCGGTCGCGGTGGTTGATTCAACAATTGAAGTCGCGGCCGTAGTTGTGCCTAAACCAATCTGTCAGTACTCAAAAATCCACCTATATTTACCTAGAAACTCACGAGCGGGCTTGCAAGGTCCAGCTTCAACAACCATGTCAGCCACAAAAAGGGCCAAGGCGAAGGATAAGACACGCATTACGACAGCTGAGCGAATGTTAACGAGAGACAGACAGCTTGATGAGACAGAACAAGAAGAACATTTCTAGGCGTGGGGAGGGGCTTGGTCTTAAGTAAAAGTGTAGATCTTCAGATCTAGACCCAATAGTTCCTGGATTAAATCTGGTCCATGACGGCTATCATTGGTGATATTTCTAGCTAATCAACGCCACATTCAATAGTCTTGATGGGATAACAGGGGATAGCTGTTACGAGGCTCCACTTGGGAAATTTGTTATGTGTACGCGGGATAGTCAGCCGCAGCAGGGGATCGAAAATAACACGAAAGGGGGCCAACAATAACCGGTCGCCGCTGGGAAACACCTGGTAGAATGCTTGCAGATAAAATTGTCCTGAAGACTTTGTAGGCTCTGTCGCACACTGCTAGAACGGTAGGTCTTTGGAAACGCAACACGATCATGACGGGTTTGTTGGACTCACACGGAGGCAATTCGTCTGAGACGATGAGCAGATGAAACTGGTTCTTCATTGCTTGATTCTTGGCGTTCAAATTACCGATGAGCTACTTAGTTTATTACTTGTCTTTCTCAAGTGTTGTCTCCATGATTGTAAGAAGTCCAAAAACTCAACCAACGATGATGATAGGCAGCGTGCCAGGAAGTTTTGACATGAAGTTCTTTGGAGTGGAAGCATAAAGATAAGGAAAATTATAACGATATCATCCGCATTGACATACTCGTCGCTAATCACATCTGAGTTAATCAAGATCTGGTACAGAGTAAAAAGTGATGAATTTGTTACAATACAACCAATGAAATGATAGCTCACTACCCTATACCCCTCCATTTGGCCGCATTAACATTTCAGTGACACAGAATACAGAAAGATAGACCGCAAACCGCAGAGTAGAAGTTTCTCGGAGGATATTGGCCTTGGCAATTTCCTCCACTCGGCGCATCTTAGTGACGCCATTGACGCCCCCAGATCTCTCCCCACGAATATAAGCTTGAGCGTAGCTTGCCGGTGGCTGGGTCTCAAGACATCCAGTGGATAACCCCGGGGCGCAAGAAGACTTTTGACATTGAATCAAAGTGCTAAAAATACTTAGTCTAAATCTACACTAACTTACGCTAAGTTTACCCAAGGCTTTTTGTCACCTGGTGGCCTCCGAGAATGCCAAGACGTTTTCAGCTGGGCACTAGTGAGCTGAAACAACAAGGGTCTAGACCCAGAAAGTGTTGAGGGCATACAAATAGTCAGATTACTCCGCTTTGATCATCTTCAAACCATCTACTGTCATCGAAATCTACAGACAAAATGGGTGAAGGTGGCCATCTTAACCTCGTCAACGGTACGCCGTACAAATGGAAGCGGACCCAGCAGAATAGTTATCAGATGGAGGCCTGGAACTTTCCAGAGTCCATCGATGCAGGTAAATTGAGTGTATTTGAGAGATAAATCGATATCTGACCATTTCTTAGGCAAAGTTCCTAGCACATACGTTGAGTTTGACCACGGCGTTCTTAAGAAGCGTGGGGATACTAGTGGATCGGTCACCTACAGCCTGGAGGGTACTAATGCGACCTTTTCAATCCATGTTCGCGATAAACCCGCAAACATCTGGATTCAGCTCGATGGCCTGGAGGCGTTGAACAACCCTCGCGGCTCCAAGATTGAATTGGGATGGCAACACGACGAATGCCTCACTTTTGTTCTTTCTGGAAAACAGGGGAACTTTCACTCTTCGAACCCGCCGACGGATTGGATGCAGAAGAACAGAAACACGCTCGGTCATCGTCCTTTGTCGCAGATTTGCATGCTGGGCACTCACGACTCGGGCATGTCTACTGTATCTCACTGCGATGTCCCAGGCGGCGTTATCGACCCCTACGTTCTGTGCCAGTCTGTCTCGGTTCTGGGGCAGCTTGCCCATGGCGCTCGATACTTTGATCTTCGACCGCAGTACTCAGGTGGCCATTTGTGGACCGGCCACTATACCGGCAAGGTCGGCGGTCGAGGCGAATCGATTTCCGACATCATTTCTGGCGTCAACGAATTCACCAAGAAAAACTGTGAACTCATCATCTTGAACTTTTCGCACTCGCTCCAGACCGATACCGACGAATGGCGAGAGTTCACCAAACAGGAATGGCATAATCTCATGAAAGAGCTTCTCAAATTGAACCACCTGTTCATTGTCGAGGACAAGAACAAGGCCAAGAACCTCACTCAGCTGAAGCTTGATGACTTCATCGGTAATGGCAAAGCAGCTGTAGTCTGCGTCATGGAGCAGTGGGATCTCGACATTGGCGACTATGCGCACAAGGGATTCTACAAGTACGAAGCGATGAACGTTCGCAACGAGTACTCCAACAAGGATGACGCTGTTGTGATGGTTAATGACCAGCTTGAGAAGATGAAGGGTCACATGTCAGCCAAGGATAAGCGTCTTTTCCTGCTTTCTTGGACCTTGACCCAGCAGGCGCCTCAATGGGATGGTGATGTCGTCACTTTCGTCAAGATTGCGCCAAGGTCTTTGAAGCCGATTAAGAAGCTGGCTTATACCTGCAACAAAGAACTCTTCACGCGACTGCTGCCTGAAGTCAGTGATAAGTCATTTCCCAATGTTGTATACATTGATTACTTGGATAATCAGGATTATGCAGCTCTGGTGGTTGCTATCAACGATAGAGTTTTCAATAATTAAGTGGTATACGCAGGTGGCTGCCTATATTAAGCCATGCGTTTCAATAGCAAACCCTGCTTCAAGCCTCTGATACAACTGGCCCCCAATCCTGGGCATGTAATTCGTCAGTCGTATTCTTAAATGCAGATCCGATCACACGTTCCGAGACTCCGAAGTACGTAGATATGACTAACACCGCTAAACCGGTCTCCGCGGTGGCCGCCCTATCCGAGAGTTTAAATTCTCCGATTTCTGGATGAAACTCAAACCTTCTAAGTTTATCATCGTCATCATCTTTCAATATGAATAATTTCAACAATGAGAGGCGGTTCTTTAACTATCCTGAGCCTCAGGAGGGGTAAGCAAAGCATGCGCTGCGTGATGGGCGAATCATGTGCTGACGTTTTCTGCTTATCACAGACCTCATGTGCCGTATGCTATTGAACGGAAAAGGAATCCGGTCTTGAGAGGACCTTTTCTCGTTGCTGCTGCATTTTTGTAAGTTTTTTATTATGGTGTGAGAAGATTTGGGTTGCTAATGGTGCAGGATGGAATGGATTCGGTTTATTCGTGAGACCGCTTGGGCTAATGCGGGTTTCGCTTCGCTCCGGAAGATCCGGACTTATCTTGAGCATTTTGAGCCTCGCTACGATCCCACTGTCGTGCCGATCGCGCTCTCTGAAGCTGAGGCTAAAGAACGCGGTGAGAGGGTACAAATTTCTGCTTTGCAACAGGCAAATGCGTCTCAGACATTTAATCCGTCAAAATTCTACTCGGCGGCTGATTATCGAGCTCTCTATCTTTCTGGGGAGCTTACCCCGGTTGATGTCGCCAAGGCGATTTTGCCTCTCGTTGAAACCGATGGCCCAACTCCTGGCCGACACGCCCAAGGCTGGAGAGAGCTCAACATTGAGCGTATCATGAGAGCCGCTGAAGCTTCAACGGAACGCTATAAAAACAAGCAACCCCTCGGCCCCCTCGATGGCGTTCCCTCCGCCATCAAAGACGACTATGATTTAGACGGCTACTCAACAACTCTCGGCTCTCCAAGAGATTACACCGAAACTCCCAAGGACGGTGAATCAACTACAAGCTGGATCGTACGGAAGCTTGAAGAAGCAGGTGTTGTCATCATCGGCAAACTCGCCATGCACGAGTTCGGACTAGGTAAGCCCCGTATTCTTATTCTTATTCTTTCACACCGACTGACGCTTATCAGATACGACCGGCAATAACCCCAATCAAGGAACGCCGCGTAATCCCTTCAATTCAGGCTATTATACCGGCGGAAGCTCATCTGGTCCTGCGTATGCTGTCAGTTCTGGACTTATTCCTCTGGCTTTGGGTAGTGATGGCGGCGGCAGTATTCGCATTCCTGGATCGTTCTGCTCGGTGTTTGGGTTGAAGCCTACGCATAACAGACTTGCTTCCTGGCCTGGTGCGAATCACTCGCCGACGTGTGCTGTTCAAGGACCTTTGGCTGTTGATATGCAGTCGTTGGCAGCAGCGTACGAAGCCATCGCTGAACCTCATCCTTCAACGCAATTTCCACCTTTGGCTCTTCAGCCTTCACCGCCTGTTACGAAAGTTCTGGGTATCTTTGATGCATGGATCTCACGCGCTACACCAAGTGTTCAGTCGTTGGTTCGTGGGCTTGTTGAGTCTTTGGCTGCTAAGCATGGATACACTCTTGTCCCGATTGAAATTCCCTTCCCTGCTGAGGGTCAGATGGCGCATGCACTTACTGTTCTGACTGATGCTTCGACGTTACTTTATGATACTAAGGGTTTGACGCCCGCTAACAAGATTCTGCTGGCACTGGGAAGGACTACGCCTTCGACGGATTATCTGTTGGCTCAGAAGTTGAGAGGAATGTTGATGCAGCATCTTTCATATCTTTGGAAGACATACCCTGGCATGCTTATCATTACCCCTACTACCGCTTGCGCCGGCGCTCCTATCCGTGGTGGAAAGTCCGAGTTATCTTATGGCGTTAACGACGGAAACTATACACTTCAAAGCATGGAATATGTCTGGCTTGCCAACTTCTGCGGTCTTCCTGCCATAACCGTTCCAGCAGGCTATGTCGTTCCTGAGGGTAGAAAAGACGCAGGAGAAATTGCTGATAGAGATACAGAGGGTAAAATTCCAGTTGGACTCATGGCTACAGGCGAGTGGTGCAGCGAAGATGCGCTGTTGCAGTTTGGTTTTGATGCAGAGGCTGCTGGACAGGATCTTCGATGCAGACCCCCGATCTGGGAGGATGTGATTTCGAGAGCTAAGGATGAGGCTAAGCTGAGTAGAGGACCGCGCCGTGGAGCTGGAAGTGAGTAGATCTGACTAGTAGAGTTAGATAGAGTAAGGGGAAGTAGGAGGATATATCCTAGATGATTTATAGAGTTTATTCCTGTTGGCGTACTAGTAAAACCATATACGCGTCACCTTTTGTAGGATTCAACTGCAGCTTCCTTCTTTGGCAAGTTTCTCGGAGCCTTGCATATCTCCGCATTTTGCTGTCAGCTCACGTGGTATGAGCTGTTTCTTATCCTAAATAATCCTCCGGACATTAGCCTCCAGTATTCTACATCAAAACTCAGAACCTCTCATAAAACCCATTTTCTGAGTTTTGGCAGTAAAAATGTCAGAACAGAAGAGCCAAGAGAATGGACCGATTGCCGTCTCGCAGTACGACATCCGCGAACTCACCAACTCTGAGGAAGATGTCCAACAAGCATGGCAGCTGTGGCACACCATCTTCCCCGACTGGCCAATCGAGCAAGGGCGGTTCGTAGGGCTTCTGTTTGGCATAAAGGGCCAGCATTGGATTCACGAGCATGGCTTCTGCCTGTCATACTATTCCAAGAGCGGAAGTGTCGGGCATATCGCAGCCATCGGAGTCTTACCCGAATACCGTCTTAAAGGGCTTGGTAACGCACTTTTAGAGAAAGTAAAGGCTGGGTTGAAAGATGCGGCGAAGAATGCAGATCAGGAGTTGAAGTCTGTGGCAGCGGGGTCTATCTTCCCAAGATTTTGGTACCAAGTGCCAGCGAGTATTTCAACTGAGGCGAAACAATTTCTTGATCACAGAGGTCAGTCGTTGAATCATGCGGCTCTTGGCTATCGCTAATTCAATAGGCCATTATATTAATACCATAACTACACGTGATCTCTTCAAAGACATAGAGCAGGAGATTGTGTCACCGGAAATAATGGAGCGTGTCTCAAAGACAAACATCAAGTTCACACCATGGTCGCCAGAACTGTACGAAGAATGCATGGCCAAACAAAACGAGCTGTTCGTAAGTCAAAATACTTGCCGCATTCAATTTACTTCACTGATAGCATCCAGTCCTGGGGCGGCATCTACGAAGCCCTCGCAGCACGAGGCCAACACCACGAAGTAATGGTCGCCATCGATCCTGATACCAACAAACAAATCGGCTGGACTCTCATGTGCTCTTTCGGATCTTCAGCCAGCGATTTCTTCGCATTCCTTCCACTACTTCCTTCTGGAGAAAAGACTGGTCTAATTGCTGCGGTTGGAGTGGATGAGGCCGCGAGAGGGAAGGGCGTTGGCTTAGCACTCGTTGTCAAAGCGATGGAGAATCTGAAGGAGAGAGGTATGCAAGGAATCTTTATCGATGCTGTTGCTATACGGGGATTCTATGAGAAGCTGGGCTTTGAGGCGAAGTGGGAGTATGAGGCGTGTACTTTTGATCTAGCTACATCAGATGCTGAGGCCTGATGTAGTAATTGGCTCGGCATTGTGGTATAGTGTCTAGGTTGTGAGCCAGATGTGTTATTTGCAGTTGAGGCTTGTAGCTGGGAGCTCATATCACCGCAGAGAACCTAGCTATACTCAACTCAAATATTGCAAGAATGGTTCGGTGCCTTACTATTGGGTATTGGCCTGAACGTCACGGACTCTGTGTTTGCTGGCCCTTGCAAGGCCAAATCTTCCTGTAAACGCAATTGACCATCAGCCCATAATTTAGTCACAAGGTTAGCGAATACACTCCTGGCTTAACTCAAGGGAGGATAACTATTCAGGATGTGAAAATTCTAGTAAAAGCTACATTTTACTTCCCATGTTTCAGCACTTAAGCAATCCATATAGTCAGTCATATTGCAAACTTCACGCTGAGTAAAAGAAATGGCAAAAAGTTAAAGTTTTCATCAAATTAAACCCGACTTGCACAGTTACATGCTCGGAGTCAATCAGTAAGCAAGAGGCAAATTATTATCCTACGCCCCTGGACAATAAGCGACGACTAAAACATAAGCTTAAAAGCCCCTATCGGGCTTTCATCCAGAAGAGGAAAGTGCTCATCTTCCAGTCAAATACAAGCTTCACATTCCGGGGTATCATAGTCTTGTCCAATCGGGATGTACATTTCATATTCCTCAGCAGAGCTGAAAATATAGCCGTGTCAGTAAGCGGGCACCACGGGCCAATTTTGACAAACCCATGATTACCTTGGAACTTCAAATGTCCAATCACTGATGGTTGATCCTCATGCAAGACCAAGATTCAAGTCGTAACTAATGCAAATTTCCTTTTGAAGTTCTGGTGATCCCTGGCAGAGCCAATCATCAACCAAGCAACTCAGTGAGATGTTCCAGTGAAATGCAGCCCGCCCGATAAAGCAAGGTTGTCATCATTTACTATTCTATTAACCATTTTAGGAAATTACTTCTTAGAACTTCGGTCATATGTAGATGACTAAATAGGCTAATTTTATAGCCTTACTTTGATGGTGAGTGTTTCTATATGTATAATCGCATGAGCTCTACTACATAAAGCCTCCCTTTACCTGCCAGTCTTCCAAATTCAAATTCCTCACTCTCCCAGCAACTACCAAGCAAACCTGTCTCGAGCCTTGTCGCCTGAATTCGGTAAGTTCCTGACAGACTCAGCCTCTGGCGCACCCTTTGACAAGTCTCCGTATGCTAACGGGTCAATAGAACTACTATATACACAATGCACGTCTCGAACATCCTCCTCCTCCCTCTCAGCCTGGCCGCCTTTTCCTCAGCTCTCCGAACAGGCTGCAGAGATGGCGAAGTTGCAGTGGGCACTTGGCAGACATGTACACTGGGCGATCCCAAGGGCGGTCCCAGTTGCGGTGACCTACACGCAACCATCTACGCCAATGACTGCGGCATGATCTCTTACTCGCGCAACGAAGGTGATATCTGTGATGTTGATGGTGGCTGGCCTTCTGGTTATGGTCTTCGATGCGACAACAACAACCCATCGGTCGTTTATACTACTGGAGGCAATTTCGGCAATTGTTATCGGAAGGGAACCAACTGCAGCCCTATCCCGTTCACACATTATTATGCATCTTGGTGCTGCAGCAGGCTCTAAGTTATGCTGGGGCACTTGTTCAACAGTCGCGGCCCAAGTTGACTTTGAAGAGGAATAGCACATTTGGGTAAAACAATACAAGATTAGCATTCCCGCCATCTTTATAGTGAGACTTGATATGGAGATCCCTTAGAAAATGTGAAAAAGGTTCTAGCTCGGGTCGGCTGATTTAACAGGCTGATAGACCTAGATCCTCCTAATAGATCTACACAGTCATTGCCTGGGAGACTAGGGAGCAAATAGTATGTGTCTGGAATCCGTAGATGACACATACTATTTGCTCCCTAAAGATATACACTAGTGTTTGGATTATCGGGTCCGGCAATCCCAGTACTGACTACTACCATGTTCAGAACCAAGTTCAATGTGCCGGAATAAGCTCTCAGCCACAAGTCTCAACTGCAAATAACAACCATGTTCAGAACGCTTTGATAGTATGTGACGCAGGCCATGAGAGGGCTGAGCCGTCTAGATGTGCCTGGGTCGTAAAATTACATTCAATAACTTGCTTAGCCTTCCAGATCATGCTTATTGTGAATGCCATTATTTGGGCCAGTGCCAGCTGACCGTACAAGACATACAAGAATTCTGGATTCAAGGAGGTATTCTCTTATCCTGAGTATTCTAAATCTACGGTCGATGGCAGCATTTTGCTGTAGTGATTGGTTAGGCATTTTGGTATGATGTCTAAGTTGTGAGCCAGACGTGTTATTTGCAGTTGAGACTTGTGGCTGAGAGCTTATTCCGGCACATTGAACTTAGTATATCCATAACCAACACGTGGCTTGCAATTCACACCTAAGAGGCTGACTCCTACAGAGGCTGCGCTGCAGAGAAAACTCTGACAACCAGGTGAGGTGCATACAGCCCTGAGATTTGTTGAGAAATGCTAATGCACGAGAAAAGGCTGACTTGGCTAGATGAGGTTTCATTATGACACGTATATCGGTGTCATGGAGGCTGATCAGGGCTGTGAGGAGGTCATAGCGGTATTGAGTTTATGAGTCATCTAAAGGTTATCAAATAAACTCCTCTTTTAACACAATGGGACCGAGGGTTCAAAGATTAATCAGTGGTGAAAACCCTCTCCTAATACATCATCGTATCATACAAACCTATCAACCCTTATATATGTAGCCATAAAGAACTATTCTGTAATTTATCCCAATAGCGATCGCGCGCCAAACCTCGGCATTTATATTATGTCAGAGTAAGGTTTTCGAATCCCTTAAGCATCATAGAAGATAAGCTTACTTACAGAGATCGACAATTTTGCTTACGCTTGCGGCTTACGTGAACATTGACGTACAAGAAGCATTACTCGGAACCCGGAATCAATAGGAGGAATACAGTCAAGAGTCATTAATCATTAAACGCTAGAAATACACATATAAAATAACAGCGAATGTCTGACTACGGCCAGTAGACATCCAGGGTATCAACCGGAGAACCTCCCTCCGTTATTCCTCCACCCGGAAGGTAAATGCCACCCTTAATCGCAACAGCCGCACCTCCATGTCTTGGCACCTTCATGGTACCGAGCTCCTCCCACTTCCCGGTCTTTGTCTCAAAGACCTCAATCTGGTCAAACATGCCCTCGGACTCGGGAGCTGAGTTTCCTTCGCCGCCTAAAACGTAAACTTTGGTGCCGATTGTGCCGGAAACAGCACCGCCGCGCGGGGTGGGCATTCTGCCGTCGCTGGTTGTCCAGCCGGCTTCTAGGTTTTCTAGGTCGAGAATGAAAACTGTGTCTTTTACGTTGCGCTGGCCGCGGAGACGGCCGCCGAGAACGTAGAATTTGTTTCCGACGATGGAGGCTGCTGCGTGATCGCGGCCTTCGGGGAGGTTCTTTGCTGCTGGGGGAAGATCGATCCATTGTGAAGTCTTGGTGTTGAAAGCAGAGACAAAGTCGACGGTATCTTGTTCTCCGCCTGGCCCAGTAGGTTCCAAAGTACGCATGCCTCCAGCCATGTAGATAATGTTTCCATAAACACCAATCGCCGCACTACCTCGCTCTTCACTGTCAGGGATCGGGTCGAGCTCTGTCCACTCGTCGACGTCGGGATTGTAGACCCATGAGTCTGAAAATGCGCGCCATGCGCCATTGTCGATATCTGAGAGTCCGCCGAGAAGGTAAATCTTGCCATTGACAGCAGCGACATTAGGATGATTAACTTTGACGGGCGCCTCAGTGACGTATCGACGCCATGAATTCGACCGCGTATTGAGGAATTGCATAATAGCAGTCGTCTCATAACCATTGGCCTCGCGATTGGGAACGATTCCACCGATGATTGCAAGGGTCTTTTCCGAGAGTGCGACGACACCATGTTCTTGCCGGGGAGCAATGGGGATAGACGGTAAAGTTTTCCAGGTATTCGCTCCTTGGGGGACAGCACTGGCCAGTGCGCCTGATAACAACGAGAGGAGCGATATACGAGAGAAGATCATGGTGAGAAGACTGAAGAGGCGGGATGTTTAACGGGGAGGAAACATAAAAGTGGCCACCAAGATTCTTAAGTAGCAGTCAGACTTGGCAAGTTCGTCATGGAATTGTGGCTGGATGACCATTGTACGAGGGGAGGGGGTTCTTGGCATCAGCATCTCTCACACAAAGATGAAGCACCAAATGCCTTGGCCTGGGGGAAAACAAGGTTTGGCACTAAGATAAAGTCCCCTGTCCAATGTATGACTGCTAAATCCGAAAGCGCCGCGCGTTGCAAGGAGGCTTGCTAGCTTTGTTGGAATGAAATTAATTGGCGCCAAGCTCTCGTCCCCATATATTCTTGTTTTGAAGCACGTGTGCGATTAACTCAATAATTATGGTTGTTGCGCGTTTTCATCATCATCTGCACGTGCATGTCTTATTCGACATTCCACGATGAGGAAATATTGACTACTGAGACTAGACATATTGCAATTTAACTGTTATCAAGACTAGCAATGGCTCCAATGGCATAACAAAAGGTCAATTGGACATGGACAGACTGTGAAGCCACCTTATGCCCTGTATCCCTGCATCCCCTGTATCCGTTTGCGTATGAGTATACAAGCCACAGCAGCAAGTCATCACGACCATAGCGCGTACGTCACTCACATCGTAAATATACAGAGTAACTTGATCGTCTGATATGCAAAAAAGAATCTGACAAGACTGGGATTCGAACCCAGGCCCCTTTCGAGACTGCGAATCGTCACTAGTTCTTATCGAACCTGAACACAGCGCCTTAGACCGCTCGGCCATCTTGCCTTCCGATTGGATAACAATTGAGCCTGCAAGTTGGCGTTACCATGCTGGGGTTGAGGTTTTGCCAAGCTCGGCTGTCCCCAGAAAACGACTCAGTAGGTAACTACCCTGAATCTGAAACTCAGAGACAGGAAAACAAAACATGTTACAGATGTTCCTGGCATATAATGGGTTGTAGATATAAACATAAAATAAATAAAGTTGCTTTAAGTATTAAATTTATTTATGCTACGATATAGGGTGAATACAAGCTTTGAGCCACTGGTCTTAGAAGGTTGCCAGTTATGGCATAAAGTATGAGGCCTCATTCCTCGTTATATTCATAACGACTCTCCCTTTTTACGGGTAATTCAGTGGGACATCAATGGTTTTTGGGCAATTGATAGCCGTTGGCCTCGAAGAATCTGCCAGCAGATTGCAACAACTCTGTAGTTTCTCGTCCAAGCCACTGCTCAAGAAGCGCGCTCCTGCTTTCTTCGACTTCCACCGACTTCCCCCCAACAACCTATATCGAAGTTAGAATACAGTGGCGGGTGAATGAAGAAACTAGGCATACCATATAGCATTTGCCAGTCTCATTCTGCGTAGAGGCAAGGGCGATAGCCTCAGCAACTTCTCTTGGGGTATTCGACTTGAGGCCTGAATCCTTCCATTTCTCGGCCAACTTTTTGAACGTAGGTGTTGGTGTGAAGAACGGAGCAACAGCATTGACTCCGATGCCGAGGCCTCGAGCAACTTGCTGTGACGCTCGAAGTAGGCCGGTGAGCCCATGCTTGGATGTGATGTATGCACCGACGCCAGTAGCTCCAAAGTATCCTGACGTTGAAGTCACGAGAACCACAGAGCCTCTCAAACCAGTAGAAGTCGGTTGGTTATGCTGCATGTGATGAAGTGCGAGTCGCAACGCTTCAAGAGAATAATGAGTCAGCCACGAAAAGAAAGGGAATTGACAGTGAAAAGGAATGCATACTGTTGATGGTTCCTTTGAGGTTAACATCAATCACGCGAAATCCCTCTGTTGATTCCCGTAACGCCCCCTGTTCGTCGACATTATCGATATCGAAAAGACTCTGGCTCTCCATTACGCCAGCATTGGCTACAGCAATATCAATCTTGCCGAAATGTTGTATGCATTGCGAGAAAAGGGCTTTCATCTCATCCCAGAGGAGAATGTTGACACTGATGAATAGCGCAGACGAGGGATGCTGCAAGGATCGAATAACCGATTCAGCCTCAGCACGAGTGCGTTCAAGATCGGCAATGACTGTATTCGCTCCATATGAGTTGAACAGTCGCACAGTCTCGGCTCCTATACCATTTGCGCCGCCTGTTATGATCACGGTTTTGCCGGCGAGGGTACTGAGTGTGTGCAGGTCGCGAGTGTTGTCAGCCATTGTGTAGTTTATCTACTAAGTTCATTCTTGCCCCAGTAGTCAAGATGGTCTGGCCAAATTTCAATTTAAATTAGGTTGAGATATGTCAGAGGTAGATTTTCGGATGTATGACAAGTCCAGTAAGTCCAGTTGGAAACAGGCTTATCTCGGAGTATTCTTCTCGGCGTACTCCTGGTGTATCGGCATATTCAGACCGGACAACTAGACATTCGCCGCTGACATGGAATTTGAAATCTCCTAGCCGATCCGATGGTCGAAAGTATTAGATGATCGGGGGTCATTGCTTTCATCGCCAAAACACCGAGTTTACCGTTATTTTGAAAGAGCAACGTGACCTCATACCAACGAGTGCGAGTGCACATCCAGAGATTCAGGACCGCTTGACATCATCGTAGATATGGATAGCTGTTTGCTGGGATTTTGGACGCCACCGGTTGTCTCAGTTCACATACATCGTGGTCTACAGCAGCACGGTTAAGCATTGTTACTCACTGGGAACCCCGTCGGGTTATCGTTTGAAGAGCTTCGGCAATTGATTGATTCATAGAACTACATAAGTACTACTCTAGAAGGCTTTTAGTAGCAACCTTGTTAACAAAAGAAGCTACTTCGCCCGGCATGCTGACAGCTGGAAAGTGTCCAGAATCGCAAGAAAACGTCATAACCTCTCGACCGCTCTTTTTAGATATCATATCAATGACAGATCTCTGGAAAGCAGGTGGCACAGATATGTCCTTCTCACAAACTATATATGCGACGGGGATCTGCAAGTATCCGGCGTTTTGAAGTGGCCCTGCAAAGCTCAGCGCTGAATGTGCTGTCATTTGCTTCGCATTGGTCAGCGCTTCGCCTTTTGGAAGATCTGAGAAATTGACGCTCGCACAGCCTTCGGGCTCAGATATGAGATATTCTCCCTATTCAACCGTTAGCTATCACCTTGAAACCTGAAGGCGTTGGCCCTTTACCTCGAGTTTCATAAAATGGGGCATGTTATCGCCCATCATGGTCTTGACTGACCCTCCGATCTCAGGTACAGGGGAGCTGATATAAATGAGATGGACCACACCGCCCGGTTTGCCAGCGATTTGCCTCTCGGTCCTTGAAACTCCGACGGTACTTTCTGTACCGCAAATTCCACCGTAAGAGTGCATCACCAAGACAATCTCATGGCCATTGTCAGCTAGTTTCGTTGTAGTTGATCTGACATGCGCCGCGTCTTCTTCCATGGATGCAGCTGGCAGTTGGTCACGAAATCCCACAGAAGGGAGATCGATGACTGTTGTGCTCAAGCCATGTTCTGCAAGGCTTTGAACGAGAGCCGAGTATAAGGATGGTGGGGCAAATGATGCCGGAACAACAACAATATGGGGAAGTTTCTGCATCCTGATGAGGTCTGAAAGCTGCAACTCCGATTATGTGGATTGCAAAGCTACTTTCCAAATGATTTATCCTTTTAAGTACATGGTTCACTTCATCGACTCGGAGTCACATTCGGACAGAATTTGCCGAGATACAAAAGGCCGAGCTTTCGAAAGCAGTGAAGCTGAAAAGGCCGGCATTGTCGGATGCCGGGTTGCATGCTACACATCAGAGATATCGCCGAAAACGAGGAATGATGTCGATTGACGATGGATTCGGTCAATTCCTTCGACGGCATCTTTCATCTTACACAAACTCGTGTCGTTGGGGCCCTGTGCTTCGAAGCCTGGAAGGGCATCCCAAAAGGCAAGTCTATATAAGCCACTTTGATTCCTGTCTCACTAGATGAAATACTTCGCAAAATAAATCAAACTGAAAGTATCTACTTAAACTAAATCATTATACACTTCCCATCATGTCCAAGCATATCGCCATCGTTGGAGCAGGACCCTCTGGTTTGAGCCTCGCAGCTCTGTTGCAGCACCACTCAATCCCCTTTACCATTTTCGAGCGAGAAAAGTCCACTAGCTCTCGCTTCCAAGGTGGCTCTCTCGACCTCCATCCCGAGTCTGGCCAAGCAGCGTTGTTCGAAGCTGGTCTTGAGGAGCAGTTCAAAAAGTACGCGCGCTATCATGATCAAGACTACCGTTTTGGCGACAAGAAAGCTGTTGCTTGGCTATTCCACAAAGCAACCCCTGATGCAGACGGACGCCCAGAGATAGACCGCGCAAAGCTTCGCAAGATTCTTATTGAGTCACTTGACCCGGAGAATATCAAGTGGGATCATCGACTCTCGGAAATTGTTCCGCAAGAAGACGGCAGGGTGAAGTTGGTTTTTGAGAACCAGCCTGAACCTGTTGTAACTGACCTTCTTGTGGGGGCTGATGGAACTTGGTCCAAAGTTCGACCACTTCTGACAAGTTGGACACCTGAATACACCGGGTTGACCGTGATCGATTGTAGAATCAGCGACGTGGACAAAAGGTTTCCAGAACTTGGAGAATTCATCGGTCGTGGCACTTCGTTCTTCCTTTCCGAAGGCAGTGGCATTTTCATCCAGCGCAACGGCGATGACAGCGTGCGAGTCTATCCCTGTCTTCGAGTCGAGGAGAATTGGCACTCAAAGGACCCCTCCTACGACTGGAATGATGCGAAGAAAATGACCGACTATTTGATTGAGAACTTCTTTTCGACCTGGGATCCTCGTCTCCAGGATGTCATTCGCAACGTCGACGCGAACATGACTCCCCGTGCTCAGTATCGTATGCCCCTCGGTCTTCGCTACAACCACCATCCGGGACTGACCCTGATTGGAGATTCTCTGCATGTAATGTCTTGGTTTGCAGGAGAGGGTGCAAATTTGGCTATGCTGGACGCCCTGGACCTCTTCCATGAAATTCAGGCGAGTCCCGATGATTTGGATTTTGCGGTTCGCCGATATGAGGAAAAGGTGGTGGCTACTGGCCGGGCAGATAACACAAACGAAATGTCGCAGGATCTGCTTGTGAAGGCTATGTCGGATGATGCTCCTCGGGCTTACGTTGAGGGTATGGCCAAGGCGATGGATGTTTGGTTCACCGACGGGAAGTTGCTGGACAAGATTGATCGAGAGACTTTGTTCAATAACTAACAGCTACCGCTTCGATCACCATAATCTGAGATAAAGACACGGTAGACATGATTAAAGTTTCAACTCTTTTCTAGCATAATCTCGAATTTCTTGCTAGCAAAGTCCAGTACCTCTAAACTCATCTTTTCTAATGTAGGCACCTCATAGTTCAACAACATTGACAGAATCGAACGCTTCCATAAAACAACTTACCCCTAGATAGTGAGTCAGTCATGATAAGCCAAAGCATCGACGGCATGCACATCAGTAAGAGTATTGCTAGCAACACCAGCCATGCCCAGGCAACCCCGAGACATGATCTGTTTGCTAAGCCTTGTCCTTCAACAAGCGCTCTGGTATGGCCATAGGCATCCAATTTGGCACAGAGAGGCTCTGTCGTGATTCGCAAGGCCAAGGAGTCCACCGACTCTGATATAGTCTGTGTATTTGTAGAACGAGGGCATAGAATAGAGATCATAAGTAATGAACTAGCCCCGTCAGCAAGACACAACATCGGTCAGGTAGTCCTGGGGCTTGCAGGATATGTTGAAGGTCTCCACGTGGCTCGAATAAAGGGAATGGAATATAGACTATTAAAATAAAGAGGGCCTATTAAAATAAATACAGTATATTAAAAACAATATAGCACGTTAAAAACAATATAGCCTATGAAAATAAGTATAGCCTATGGAAATAAATATAACCTATTTATT
>JABSSZ010000253.1:0-10848 GCA_013755755.1 Fusarium sp. NRRL 25184
TTGGTTGACCTTCCAGTTATAAGTACATAGCCCCTAGTCATGACCCAAACATGAATTGCATAAGATAGGGCATCCCATGATTTATATTTCTCTTTAAGAGGAATGGAGTTGCCTTGAAGGAAAGCCGAGTTTTGATCTTGAGTTGAACCGATGTGAATGCAATCCCGGTTAGGTAGCGTCATCCTGTAAGAAGCCCGAGCTTTATACAAATTTCGCCTTCTTTTGGTCTGTTTTCGCTGACATGCAGCTGTATCTTAAGTCCTATTAGAATTTCAGGTAATTAAGCGCGCCGCGTTAGCAAGTTCTTGATATTGCGTTCAATTCAGCTGCCTTCCGGTACTTGATAATTTTATCCCGCGCCCTGAACATGCCTCAACTAGGCCAGCCGCCTCTTCTTTGGCAATGGCAGCACTCACTCATCTGCATCCACTGCCCTCGTCGGTCTTACTTTCCTCGTTGGACTTATTGAGCTTCTATATATTATTTTTAGCAGACAAAAATACATAGCTATCGGTTTAAGCACTTACAACCCAGAGTCGAGCAGCTTCGGCGATAGCCTCTAACGCCACAACCTTTCTCTCTTCTATAGTCATTTGACCGACTTTACTAGGTGGAGCCAGAGCAGGAGTGTGAACCTGAGCGGCGGCAGGACTGCGCCCTACACCAGCACTACAACCGAGCAACTGCTGCGCAGCACCGCTGCAGTCATCACTGGGTTCTATATTTGCATCCTGAATCTGCCGGTTTAGCTCCCAGAAGATACGCACAGCAGAAACAGCTCCGGAGGGGGCCTATGTCCTAGCTGATTAGTAGCTTGGTTGAAAATGGATCAGGCTCCTCGCAGGCCTGCAGATATAGCCATTCCTGGCGCAGTTCCAACAAACACTAGTAGCGAATGGAGTAAAGGTTTATACTTACAATAGTGTTACTGCTCGTGGCAGACGCGACAGTACGAATAGACTGCCGAAGGCTCTGTCGAATGCCATTTCCAAACATACGGAAAGGAGATAGAGAGATTCTAGGGGGAGGAAGAATTGATCGCAGACATGTGTCATTCGAAAGGAGATATAGCGGAGAAGACTTTTTGGACGACGGCCATGAACCGGGAAAGAAATACCAAGATGATGTACGTTGGTAACGGGATGACATTATGATTACGTAGTTTTGTTAGACTAGGCCTCAGATGAGGGGTGCTGGGAGTAATTCCAAGAGCGAGATTAAATACTGTGTCAGTTATGTGTTTTAAATAATAGGGGCGTGTGATAGTCATAGCAGCGATACTCCGGTCGGACACCAGTATAAAGATAGATATGGGACTTAGAGCGTGGAAGCAACTTGTTAGATTGGCGGTTGGGAATGGGCTCCAATTTCCTTTGTCACAATATTATTCTTGTATCCAGAAATTGAGGGGGAATTGAACCCCTCTCTGATAGATTGATCAAAGAATCAAGTCGACAATCAAGAACATCATCAAATTCTGGTCCACACTTTGATACACTCGCCCCATCATATTTGTGCGTATCTAACACAACTCAACTAAGAACATACTCACATCCAAGACACACCAGAGAATCAGGGCTCGTAATAGACATAAACATCGTTTGTGACAACAGACGGAAATTCGTCTTTATCCGCATACAGACGTCAATCTGACACATTCCCATCCTCCCTGCTAATTATACCAAAATTTCTATGCAGCTAGGAGAGTGTAGTAGTGCAAAGACCCCGGATTAATCCCTCGTTGAGAACCGTTCCTCGGTAGGTCAATTTAGTTTCTTCTGCTCACGCCTCTGGTTACACACCGTCTGTAACCGTGTATCAGCCACCAGAGTCGTAGCATCCTGTTATGTAACATGATGCTAATGCCTCAACTTTGGTCAATCCAGATACCTGCTTTAAGTAAAGTCCGTATGCTAAGTTAGACTACCCCCGCATTTAGGCAACCACAATCAATCATCACACTGCTCCTACTCATTCACGCTGAGTACGACATACAAGCTTCCAAAACTGCCAACAACGGAACCACAACCAAGAAACCCAAGCTTTAAGAACGTCTATATCACAACATTGAATCCACCCCAATCTCCTAACCATAGCCATGTTCTCTCGACAAGCCTCCCGCACCGTCCGCGCCGCTACTCTCCATCCTGCTGCTTCCCTCCGAGCGGGCCCTGCGCGAAACTTCACCGGCACCACCAACGACAGCCGACCCCCAGTCTACCTCTATGGCCTTGATGGAACCTATGCCACCGCCCTAGTATGCCGCTGTGTCGTCCTTTCCAATGAGCCAATGCGGCTATGTTGAGTGAGGTAGAGCCGAATTATCTTATGCTGACGGTGTTAATTTAGTATACTGCCGCGGCCAAGATGTCAACCCTCGACCTCACCAACAAAGCCATTGTCAACCTGAGCAACATCTTTATAAAGGACACCAAGTTGACGAAAGTCCTGTCAACGCCGAGGCTGACCGCCGAGGACAAGTCAGCGATCGTAGCCGAGCTGAGCAAGCACACAGGTACCAACGTTGTGACTGTCAAGAATTTGCTACAGACTCTCGCTGAGAACAATCGACTGGGTCACCTTCAGGCTGTGTGCGAGAAGTTTGGTGAGCTGATGTCCGCCAAGCGGGGTGAAATAGAGATGACCGTCACAAGCGCCGAGCGTCTGGATAATAAAACTCTTTCGCGACTTGAGACTGCTGTTTCCAAGTCCTCCTATGTCGGCCAGGGCAAGACGCTTAAGGTCACCAACAAGGTACATTATACTTTCGTCAGTCGGCATTCGTTTTGGCCCCAGCTTAACGTTTATTGACACAGATCGACCCTGAGATTATTGGCGGGCTTATTGTCACGGTCGGGGACCGAACCATTGATCTCAGCGTCGGCGCCCGCATTGCCAAGATAACCAAGGTCTTAACGGACAGGCTATAAGCTTCAGCTATTAACCATGCGTTTATTTTATTTAAATGGAATTAAGTTACGTCAATTCATTAAATTCTTACACTGCGCATTAGAACTGAAATAACAAATTCCTTGCGCATCTTGAAAAATATAAATAGCTCACTAAAAGGTCGGGTGTCACTCAGTTGCTATACATGATATACCATTGTTGATAGCAGAGTATGTCTAACGAGGAAGAGCGTTTCTAGACCTAGTAGAATCTTGATGGTTAGCCCGAGTACATAGACAGGAGATTGCCGGCGGTTGAAACAAAGCCGACACTTATCAGCACAATGATGGTAACTGCATCCTGCGAAGAACAAATGACGAGACGGGGCTGGTGCGATTGAAATTTAAAGCGACCCTTAGGAATGAGAGTCGGGGAAGTGGATCGGTATATCTAAGAAGTCTAGGAAGACGAGCTTAAGGATAAAATATAGTGAAATAATTTGGAGCTAAACAAAGCAACTGCGTCCAAAGCGTCGACAGAATCGGTAAAATAAGATAAAATGAGTTAGTTACGAAGGAGGTGAGGCTAGGATTAAACTAGAAAGACAGCATCAAGAGTTCATATAGAATACAAGGGTTTACTAGAGAAGTAAGCCAGGTAGGGCTCAGTTGACAGGTAGTAAAATTCGAGCTGGGATGGCTTTGCACTGTGAAGGGAGATTTACCCCTCAGAACGATATTGGGCCATAGACTGCCGCAAAGGCCACATTAATAAGTCATTCTTAAGTCCTGGGATATCAATCCATGGAAATCGAATTAGTTTCTAAACGCAGCTGCCCAGACGAACTCATCACATGCTCTTCCTCATAGTCCTAGTACAACGCTCGAGGTTTGCAGATTCAGTTGAGACTGTCAGAGTTCATTGATGTGAAATTGGTGTATTCATATTGTGTTCTGTTAAACTCTGCCCCTTTAGGGCGTCGCCATTTTGGCGCGTAATCTGAAGCATCCCTGCTTGCACGTGATACCCTAGCACTTATTTAACAGAGACGCGACGCGTCATGGCGCGTCATAGGTCTCGTCTCATCTTGTTTTCCAGTTTCCAATGGCCAATCACAACGGCCAGATGCACGGCGATGGCTCCTATCCAATCACAGTATAGAGAGATAGGGGGGGGTATTATAGTGGGGCATGGAACGTCGAACAACAATATCCAACCAATTGTTGACTTAAAACTCTAATCTGCAGTGAGCAAGAACTCTTCAATTTGCAATGCCCGTCTCCAGTCTCTCAAACTTTTAGACCTTAGCCGGCAAACCAATCGCTCATTAGTGCCTTCTCTTGGTCACCTCTTTACTCTAGACCGTGTATTTAATGTGCCCTAGCCAGGCGTCACTGAGTTGCCACCCAGGCGAGGCGGTTGTGGCTTAGGCTGAGAGCCGGTTAATGGTAGATGCAATCCAGAAGCTGCACCTTGATACAGCATTACTTTTAAAAACGAGGCACACACACTCGCTGGTCGAACCAACGATAGTTGTTTTCCCGATGCCCTTTGGTGCGGTTAAAAATGCAGTGAAGCTCAGGCTGTCTTGGATCTCTCGCTTAGAATACCGTGGCCCTAGGCAAACATATAAAGCTCAAAAGATGGTCAAAGCTCTACTCTGTAAAACATAGCTAAAATTGGGCCCCGCCGATGCCCCGCAATTTTGTGCCCAACCTAACAAGCAAGGTTGGCTCGCTGGGCCCCACTCCATGAGCCAGTGGGTATTTCGTTGGCGCTGACATGTGATGATATGTCGAGTTCTATCACTGCCCTATCCCTGATCAGGGCCGCTGGCTTCAGCACTGCAACCACGAAAACAGTGGGGGGTTTAATACTGTTTATTTGCAAAGAATCAAGACGTGGCATCGTTAGTGGAACTAGAATAGCGGGGTTATATATTAATGTGCAACTTGTTCATACCATGGTTGAGCGCCCTATTCCGGATTCGAGCTCCAGAATAAGTAACCTTAGAGGGGCGCAGAGGTTGTCTGCCTTATTCAATTGCCAAGGATTGGGCCCAATTTTGCTGTACAGGTGACTCGAGTGGCGGACGTACGCATGCGAACTCGATGTTGCACTCCGTCTCCGATGGAGACTTGGTGGCGTTTCTGTCACCCGCGTTTTTGGCGCTTCGATATATAATATAGGCAAGACGCCAGTGAGAGCTTAATCAACCCTGCTTTTCCATAATTCTTTTGGGTTTTAAAACTGTGACAGAACTATGATTGGTAAGCAATGACGTCATTCCATCTCTGCGGCATTGAAGCCTCAGATCCCACTATGCTCCTATCATTTGAAACTCGCGCCCGAGTTGCACACGCCATCGTTAGCTAATCTTTTCCGCGTAAGCAGCCTACCCAGCCTTTCGCAAGCAGGTCCGACGCACTTGGTCAGGTAGAAACTCCGGCCGAAGGGTCAACCGCATCTCCAGCGACCATGAAGCCGCCAACCCTGGGCTCTACTACGAGGGATCCCCGCTGCTTCACGTACCACCCGTGGATGAGGAGCGCCATGGACTCATAAGGCGCTTATTTGATGGCACAAGCACGCCTGGCAAAGACAGTCATAATCGTCTGATTAAATGGCCAGCAAATACTTTCCATATCACTAAAGTTACGCTAATGAGCAGTAAGCATGTCCCTGTTGGTTGATTGAACTACGACTGAACTGACGCGATAGACTACGTTAACGTCCTTCTCCCATTTGTGCCATTGGGTATCATTGCTGGCGTGCTTGGTTGGAGCCCTGCGGCTGTGTTCTCGCTGAACTTCATTGCCATTATTCCCCTGGCAGGGGTGTTATCCTTTGCTACGGAAGAGATTTCTATCCCACTTGGCGAGACATTAGGAGGGCTGCTGAATGCCACTTTTGGCAACGCAGTTGAGCTTATCGTGAGTATTGTCGCCCTAAAGAAAAACCAAATCGAAGTCGTGCAGTCGTCAATGCTTGGTTCCATTCTATCCAATCTTCTTCTTGTCATGGGCAGTAGCTTTCTTCTCGGCGGCCTTGTCAACATGAAGGATGACTCAGGCAACGGCACCGAGCAGACCTTCACCAGTGCGATGGCACAAACAACATGCTCCTTGTTAGCGCTATCAGCCGCCTCAATGATCATTCCCGCTACTGTGAGCAGCCTCCTAGAGCCCAGTGCTCGAAGAACTGTGATACAATCAGCATCAGGAAGAACACTAATGTCGACATGTAGCTCTACAGCATCCTCGACAGCTTTGATCAGCATGGTAAAACCGAATCCATCCTTTGGCTCTCACGCGGGACGGCCATCATCCTTCTTATCCTGTACGCCCTGTATCTGTGCTTCCAGCTGCGGACGCACAAGAATCTATTCAGCGAGGGGAGCGGTGGAACTTCCTCCCTTGACGAGGAAGCGGACGAGCCTGAATCAGTAATGAGTCCTTGGTCTGCTACAGCGGTACTGGTTGCTGTGACCGTTGTTATCTCCTTCTGTGCAGATTACTTGGTTGGCAGTATCGACAGCATCGCCAAAGACGCGCATACTAGCAAGAGCTTTATTGGTTTGATCTTGATCCCCATTGTCGGCAACGCAGCCGAGCACGCCACGGCGTGTGTGATGGCTGTAAGGAATAAGATGGATTTGGTGAGTGGCAACCTGCTTCTTTGCTTGGTTGTTTTATTGTGAACTGACTGGTTACGTGGAAACAAGGCCACGGGTGTTGCAATCGGATCCAGTATCCAGATTGCGCTGCTGGTTACGCCGTTGCTGGTTGTCTTGGGTTGGGCAATAAATGTGCCGATGGGACTGAATTTCAATATTCGTGAGTTATCATGAGCATATAAGCGACTTAACACGCTTGCTGATGCTTGGGGCAGTTGAGACAGTTATCTTCGCTGTATCTGTTTTAGTCGTGACGGGCACAGTGCAGGATGGGAAATCTAACTATTTGGAGGGAGCCATGGTGAGTTTATGTTCCCCTGTGCTTCTATACCTACACCGTACTAAGCAGGCTGCAGCTTGTGGGACTCTATATTATCATCGCTTTGACATTCTGGGCTATCCCAACTGGAGTTTTGGGGAAAGTTACGGGCTGATTGCCAGGTTGCCATTATTATGCCCTGTGCAACTCTTTTTGGCTATCTATACCTTGGTCGATCTATCGGGGAGTGCGGAGACATCCATGGGCTTCGCGAGGACTCAGTCGGGGGCTAAGGCCAGGAGGATCTGGCCGACCACTTATAGGAAATTGGAGGTTAACCTCTAAGCAAAGCGGGAGAACTTGCTCATCATATTCGATAACCTCATTTCAACTACCACTGTAAATTAGGACGAATTGTGTTGGCTACTTCTTGCAAAACGTCCAGCCAATCTCAACCAGACTGTTTCTCGTCCTCTTTTCATCAAAGACCTGGCCGTGGTCCAGGTCTTGAAACCAGATCACATCCAATCTATCACCTTTCTGACCGAGATCCATTAAGTCCGTAGTTTCTAAGATCCAATTGTCTAACCCCAGCAAATATGCCCGAATTGCTTTCGTGTCGATCACACTGTCTCTGCCGGCCAAGACCACAGTCACGGGATGATCTCGGATGTCCTCCTTCCATAATAAGTTATCAGCCTAGAAGAAATGGCGGAATAGTGTATGAGCTATGCCTATATCCTTGGAACTAAAGTAGGAGAGTAGATACTTATTAGGTTGACTTGGCCGTCTATATATCTAAAGCATTAAAGTTTAGCCAATGTTATTAGTCAATTTGGGGACAGAGCTGGCATACAAAATTATAGGCCACGTCAGGTAGATGAAGTAGAAAAGACACAGGGTCAATAAACAATGCAGGGTCAATATGCTGCGAGACCTCCGGGCTACGAAGGAGTTGCGCGGCAACCACGCTTCCGTATCTTTCCACCGTCAATGTCAATGGGTAAGGGAATGGAGTCACTTTAGGAGTGGTACTTACGAATGTGATACCAAGACACACTTTTCCCACCCATGTGCGGTCAATATGCGCCGAATCTCATCGCACATTTCGTCTTTCAACATTGCCTCGTATGTTATCCTAGAGCTTACCGACATAATTTCTATAGCAATGATGCCAACCTGCCCATCTGAAGAATTCCCGGCATCATGGGCATTGATGTCGGCTAAGAAGTTTATGTATGGGTAAAGCCCCACGCCGATGCCGTGAACGAACAGAATAGGCAGCCTTGTCTTGGACGTATGTGGACGGTGCTAGTAAGTAAGGCTGTTAGCATGGGAGGTGCAGGTCGCAAATAGAGTGAAAAGGCGTAGGGGAAAGGTGGTGACAAACTGCGAAAACGACGTGCGATGAAAGTTGAACGAGTGGTATCGTAAAGAGATAGACGCTATGGTGTCGACAACAAACACGCACTAGAGGGTAGTACGAACAGAGTTAGCAACCTGGGGTACATGAGCCAGTACTTGGGCGCATAGTCATGTGAGTAACTTACTAGATACCACGTTAAGGTCCGATGCAACATCTCTACCTTCTCGAGAGTCAACCGGAGGCATTTGGCGTTTCCACGGCCAGGCTCTAGCTTCTTGCTCAGCAGCTTCTCTATAACTTGGGTATACTCTTCTAATTCCTCGTCATAGGTCGAGTCATGGTCTCCTGTGTTCAAGAATGCCCACCGGAAGAAGTCCTTGACATCATCGCGCTTAATCTCGGAAACTGGCGCATTCCGGAACCATTTTCTTAGGTACTGAGCCGGGTCGGGAATATCATTGTGGCATCTTAGGAACAACTTCCGACGATCGGCGCGGCAGGGCGGGACGGGATGTTTTGCGGCCCTCTGGAGGTATTTGTTCAGCGGTAGGTAGACAGCCAAATAGAAAAGAGCCTCCAGAGAGAGCCAAGCCTGTAGTACTCGCGGGAACTGAACTGGAAGGCGGGCTAGCAGGCTGACTAATGAATAAGCAACGCTGAGTGGTGCGATAATATGTAAGAGAAATATGGATGCGCGAATGAAGATGTAGTCCCAGGGAGATGTTCCCGCCATGGTAGCGGAGATATATCGTTAGGCAGCGTCACAGGGAAAATGTATGTTTTAATGTTGTAGCTTAGGCGGTCATTGTTTCTATGGAGTGTAGAATTGTGATTCTTAGGCTTAAACAAAAAACCTCCGTATCTTGATACGTTTTTAGCCTTATAATAGTATTATTTTTTGTTGAGTTCAGTTAAGTCGATTTGTCGGGACCTTGCACTTGACGTTACCCCACTTACAAATGCCTTGTTTAAGCATGTGCTAAACCTAGCATGTGAAAGAGATGATGAGTTTGTCGAGGACGCAGTAGCATTATCTAACTATTCTGGCTTGATCCTGACCACGGCGTGTCATCACGATAAAGAATTATCTGAGGCTGCGATGCAAGTTGATCCGTATTGCGTACGTAAATTACGAAAAGCAATCTGGGGGTTTACGCTGAGCCATCTCTCGGGGTATACTTGGAAGCGGGTAGAAACTTGATTATTTATTTGCCACTGTTCATATCTCAACCCTAAGTAAGATCTGGCGTGTGTTAGACTAGTTGTCTAAAAAGCAGTGTAAGTTTTATTTCAACTTTAAGCATTTCTTAAGTTTCTAACCCAGGTTCGTGACATTATCGGAAAGATGTCTCTGCTCTGCATTCGAGAAGTTAAGCGGCAGGCGTGGAGAACTACTTGGATTTTCGACACATCATTTTGAAACAGAGGGCATCAGGTGATAAAGCATAAAGGAACTTGAATCTAGGGTTGATTCTACCCCGGTTATGCGATCATTTACTATACGAGTGATAGTACAGCTCCCTCCATCTTGTCTCGGTGAATCTATTTTGAGTGCCTTGTTGATGGCCCTCCATCGGTAATGACTGCCATCATCTCTCGGAAGAACGAGATACTGCGTTGGAGCTTGGAAACATAGCCAAAGCCAGTATATTTGTAACATATAGTAGCTATGTCGTTTGTAAACATTATGACTTTGTGTAAGTTGTAGATTTCCTATTGCGATGAAAGTGCGCTAGGGTTCTCGGCATATTGAACCCTCTTATGTAACAGATGGGCATCCTCTGATGCTATTAAGTTTCTGTTTCCTAACCAGGCAGGTCGGCTACCTAAGCCATGGCGGCCCACATCTAGAAGTTATGTTCCTGATTTGTTTCACGACGCTCGTTCTCTCGCTGGGCTTCCGTCTCTTGTTGAAGGTGACTTTGGGCAGTAAACTTCAGCTCGCCAGTCTTCTCCTCAGCTAATAAATACTGATCGGTACTTTCATCGAGATTGCTAGAGCCTGATACTGAACATGTAGGGATCGATATATCCCGTCGAATGGGGTGTTCGCTACCAGTTGCGACAGTCCCGATATCAGAAGACCTCTGAGCTTGCATGAGGGGAAAAATCACCCGAATCGAAATACTTCATCCTCTTCCATTGAATATTGAGTCAGCTTGATTCTTACTGGTTATAGACAGAATATATCTACTGACTTCTAACTGGTGATGAAGAAGCTTCCCTCTGCTAGGAACTATTCCATATCGATTTAGGAGACGCTTGTTGTTCTCTGTATTGATCTCGGAGGTTTTTTGCTGGCCCATGATAATAATTTGGGATTATGGATAAGTGAGTGGTTGAATAAGAGAACAGGTTGAGGTGTATTTAATTGTCAATTCCTATTGGCATAGTAATCCTCAAAAACATTTCGTTGAAAATAGAGGGGTCGGTGTTAGACCCAGTATTTGAGAGCAGGTGACGTAGTGCGGGCATCACCGTTATCACCATCATTCTGATGTCAACCTACTTTATCGTCTCTTTATACTATAAGCCACATGCTAGTAGGGTTCTCCGGGGGTACAGTGCTTGGAATTCTAAGATCTTCGGGTTTGCTGAAGCTTATGCTCGATTAAAGAGTTGATCTGGCTCTAATTAATAATAGGTTAATTATTATTT
>JABSSZ010000255.1:0-27356 GCA_013755755.1 Fusarium sp. NRRL 25184
CTGTAGGCTGTAGGCTGTAGGCCGCAGATAGGCTCTGTGATGTGATGACTTCTCTCGGGCTGCAGCTGCAGCTTCAGCAGCAAACGATGAGATCTGTCTCACCCAAAAAATATGCCGTGTTCTCTTCCATTTGATCGTCATTCATTTCATGCCATGCCATGTAGCTCCCATTCGTTTGCCTACTCCGCCCGCTTGCATACAAAATAAGCGCTTTTCATGCTGTATCCCGTCTCACCGGTCTGGGGGAGATGCATATGCGGTTGTGTTGCACAGGCGCAAATGTCAGTATCATAGCTTTTCAGCCAAGCCATTACATACACGGTAGAGACATGTTATCTCTGTCTATTCAAGTACCGGCGGTAATAACGAGCTTGACTAATTAATTTAAAAGCCAGACCCCATATGTGCTTACTATCAGGGGTCACCCTTGTTCAAAGCGACCATATCCTGCAAGTACACGTCTTGGCAAGCCTAGACTCAACTCCTGTAGCCTCTCAACTCGCAATCTGGGATCACGAGATAAACTGAACGAGTTTAGCTTAAGCTTGACGGGACGAAGCAGGGGACGCGGGTCACGATCCAAGGGCCAGGGGTCAAACTCCAAGATCGAATAACTTGGTGATGACACGATCTCGTCCAAACACACCTCATCTCCTAGCCTGGATCCGCCTGCAAACGACCTGTAAGCGAGGCTCCTCAGATCGGCGGCGGAATATCGAATCAAGGCCAAGGGAGTATCCGAGATCTAACGAGACCAGACCAGACCCATCGAGCCATTCTCTTTTTATTTTTTAAGTTTGTGATATGAGACAAGTCCACTTCGACCCTCGATCTTTTTCTCCGATCTCAGATACGTCAAGGGTCTACACGTCCCCTGTCTCTCTCAGAACCCATCGACCCGGCTGTAGCTCAATCGAGGCGCACAAGTTGCCATACAAGCGCTGATATAGAAATGGTGACCCCCATAGTGCGGGCGGACTCTGCCGGATCAGTTCATTGCCGTTTGACGCCCGTCGAATAGCCTTTGGGGGTGTGAGTTGCATGCAACAAAGGGCTGCGTACACACATACATACAAGACAATATATCATAGCTCACCCGTTAATTTATGAGCAAGGATGAACACCCTCTCCTTCTGGTGTCCGACAGACTCGGAAGTCTGAGCCGTCTGCATCTACCCATAGCGTAGCGTCCTGCGCCTTGGAGAATAGAGGAATCCAGTTCCTGCGAGGGGGTTGATGTCAGTCGCTGCAAGCACGATTCGCCCCAGTTATCCTAGGCTATAGTCTAAGTTAGCACGTTCAAACGACGACGGCAGTAGCTTATCTGAACTGCATGCACTGGGGCAGATAGCCGTTTGTGCTTCCACCCCGGTCGTCACTAGAAAAAGCAACCGCCCGAGACCTGCAGGGGACAACAAGACTCCTGAGGCGACGACAACTCTCCACTGTGAGATCGTCCCTACCATCCTGACAAGTCAACTGACGACAGATTTGCTTCTGTCCAACGAGGCAGGGCAAATCACTACGAGCCTAACGACGTTGAGTAGGCGCAAAGAACACTGAGACGATGAGAAAACGTGGCGGCGCCATCCATAGACCTTTAAGGACTTCGACAGCAAGATTAATGCCGTTTCCCGCGGAGATAGAAAGGCGTCCCATGAGAAAAGTCGTTGTTCCCGCCTTATAAAGGAGTTTTGAACTGAAACTCGAGGCAACGGATGTAAGATACATGTGAGACTCTTCGTTTGCTCATGCTGCAACTAACTCAGAAGAAAGACTCCCAAAGTCAAGGGAAGAGAAGGAGAAAACAGAAAGACCTAGCAGCCATTGCATGATGTCCTGATGTTTGCATCATCGTTCGTAGCCAGAATATAGAATAAACCCTCCTCCTTGTGCAACATACTTAAGCCAGAGTCTCCCCAGATGGAAACTTACTTTTCGTTACCGCCATCACCAGCCTCCATCCTTACACCATCTCCAAACTTCGCCAATCAACATAGGAAACATTGCACCTATCCACAAGCCCTATAGCCTATCCTCCCTGCCAGTTGCCGTCCCGCTTCTTCCAGTTACCAACACAAAGCTTCGCCCAAGTCTTAGCCCGCCATGTCCCAGTTTCAGTGTCGTTGGATCTTCGAGTATCCCCAGGTGGGCTTGAACATGGTCTCTGAGTCTCCTCCTAAGATCTACGATCTTCGTGAGCCCAGTGACGGTTCCGACCCCAAGCTTGACCCACAGGCCTGTTCTGACGAAATTGCTTCGGATACCGACACAGATGATGAAGACGATTTGGGTGACTCGAAAGATGTGAAACACGACGATCCAGGATCCGATAACAACCAACACAGTGTAGGGCATGGCCGCTGGCATCCGCATGCACTTCACTTCCTCGCTCAAGTTCCTCAAAGTGACACCGACTGGTCCCGCTACCTCCGTAGCAACGTCGATGTCGGATCATTGTGCCATCGTCTCAAGTTGCCCTACCTGTTCCCGGGCTATCGGGCTCACCTAAACTGGCCACGGTTCTTCAATGAATGTACCTGGCATCTTGCCCGAGCTTGCAACAATCCCCCTCTTGGTTCCCTCTTCTCACTCATTTTCGTGGCTGCATGCCATGTGGCGCTCATCGATGGCTGCCCACGAGAGGAAGTGTACAATGGCCTGAAGGCCTGCGTGAGACAGTGCGGTATTCCAGAAGACGAATTAACGCTACCCATGTTAGACAGAATGAGAGAGGGAGTTATCACAGGCATCGGAATACTCAGACAGTATAGTAACGTGGTTGGCTGTCGTGCAAATGAAATTCCTTTGCATGGTAAGTTTTGAAAGATTCCAGATTTTCCCCATACCAGAACTCTGTCCCTAAGTTTCCTCCAGCACACAATTGTCTCCAAGTGTTCCAATGCAGCAACCCTGCCTGCACCCGCCTCATTAAAGAGCACATATCATCAGCCTATCGGCCGACAACACCCCTCGACTCTGAATACCTCGAGATACCCTCTCTTGTTTATGAAGTGCTGGGAGGGCGGCACTCCAAGTGGGAGTAAGGTCTGTCCGTTTCCTTGCTGACTCTGTCCTTATGCCTGACTATTGCTCATAGATACGAAGCCATCTACGATATCCTGTGCCCTCGAGAAACCGAGAGTATATATGTATATGGCAATGTTGATATGACTAAGGTGATGGAATTCGAAGAACGGGATGATGTTGTTGAATGGGATGGGAGTTTAGATACTGAGTTGGCGTGTGTATCCAGTATCACTGATAACTAGGAAGTGCGGCACACGTGGAGATTGAATAGATAAAAGGAATCCGCCGTCTCAACCCATGTGTCCATACTCGTTGAGAGTTCTTGGGATAGAAAGTTTACCAAAACTGACGTTTAGGGCAGGGCGCCGTCTGGAACAAGATGTAGATGAACCGAACACTCCCATTCCCTTGAAACTGGAGCCCCATTTCGTTCAAGTGAATGACCGTTCGTGGATCCCAGTTGTGCGTGATGGCCTCATTACTTCCGCGTGGAATCAGTTCGATCTGCGCATTCCGGTTGCTCAGGGGCACGAGCAACGCAGTGGAATGAGATCCCGGCCACAGGGCACTGCCTTTCTGCAGTCGGAAGGCTTCGGATCGGAACCAAGGTCTCTGGAGATCTTGGATGACAGCATTACGGCTGGTAGCCCATCTCACAAGTGGTCCACTCTATTACATCTGGTCAGAAGATACTTGGTTGTTGACATATACTGAGACTTACGAGGCCTCGAATCACTTCATCACTCAAGTCTGCGCATGGCTTTTCCAAGCCATACGTGCCCAATCTCGATTGCTTCTCTCCAGGTGTAGAAGTGAGCACTTCCACGATGGCCTTTTCCTGGAGGGACTTGATGTGGTCGTTGAACCGGTAGACTTCGATATAAGGCACCTGAGACATGGCTTCTGGGGTCAGGGGTGTGGGCTGTATTGGGCTTATGGTCGAGGAGAATGCAATGTTCGGTATTCAAGCGGAAAATAAGAGCACACTTGTTTGGCTGTTGAAATTCCCGTGATAAAATCACTGAGAGGAGGATGGAAATAACGGTGGAGAAGCCCGGCGGCTTTATACTTATATGTTCAGAGCCGTAAGCGTAGGCGATCAAATATGTGAGCGTCGAGTTGCACTGCTGTTGGCTTCCACCTGGGTATTTGCGACGCATAAGCAGCAGCAGAGCGGCGAAGCTTCCTAGGGTGAGCCCGGTCTGCATACCACCCTTATACAGTGCATCCGGCCTGAAGAGGTCCCTCGATAAGCATTGCATTAGTTTATCATTCGCTCATTCCACGCTCCGGCAGCCCGGACCCTTGTGCCGTCACCTAAGGTGTCTCAAAACTTCGGTGGAAATAAGGGAGTGTAGCTTGGCGAACGGCTACCTGCAGGAGGACATTTCTAACATCAACGTTAGTGCAAGAAAAATCCGTTTGCTGTCATTCGTCCGACAACGCGACCAGGGTGTTATGATGTTTGGTATAACATCCCGGTTCATGATGCATGCCCGCTGATCAGCGGGAAGGGAGCTGCAGCCAACCGTTGAAAATGGGTCGAGCTGGCGCCGTGTCCAAATTCGAGATGAAAAAGAGGGGGATACATTCAAGCTCAAGATAGACAAAGTCGGGCATTCATATGAAGCTATCCCGTTCTCGCGGAATCGCACTAATCAATCAATGGTATAAGGAAGCAAGATCGAAACACTAACGACCCTCGCAAACTCTCATCGAAACATCCCGCACGGCAGCAGAGCCGAACGTCTAAGCGAGGATGAAAGTCATGGAACAGGATGGCGATCGCAAAATGATAGCTCGATTTTATTTGTCCAGCACATTTGTCCCAGGCTTGTGTGTGTAATACTTCCACAACATGGCTTGCGTGGATTCCACATCAAGAAGCGGCTGCAGTACTCATGCATAAGCAAACGAAACTGTCACATTCTTGGACCAATGCGGACAATTTGCCTCGGCTGTATGACGAGAGTGATACTGTGTGGGAAGCATTGGACAACCAGCTTTCGTATCGCCAATCCCTGATATACACAGGGTCGTGCAGCTATTAAGGCCGTGGACACAGACAGTCTGGAGTACCGACATATCAAGAACGAATATTCCGAAGGTGGGAGCTACTTAGTTGATCGGCTAGACAGACGATCATCTGCTGCGCCCTTCTAGCCCCAATCGCAATATGTACGGCATGGAGATGCGTTTGCATATCTAGTTCATTTGCTGTTTGACAGACCACGGGCAGCTTTGACTGAGGTGGCGCAGACAAGTGTGTGTTCAGGTTGGTGTGCTCAGTGTCCTCTGGGGGTCGATTTGAGCAGCTTAACAACATTGTCGTAATATCCTTGTACTCCTCCGTACTTGTGCAGTATCCCGTGTATATCGACCTCTTCAATCTTCCTTGTGTTCTCTCGGCCGACCAAGCCTGTGTTTCGAGTACTTGGTATCCTCAACATCTCCGTCTCAACGTTCCACCCGCAATCTTCCGCTATCTGCGTAACCCAGTCGACTAAAGATGCAAACATACTTTTTGATTTGGTCTTGTCTCGGGGTGGAGGTGCTCGCCATCTGTCTCCTGTAAGATTGTGGCTGCAACATGGTATCATGATGAACGGGCATTGAGATATGGCGGCAAGAATTGGTGTCCAAGGTGTCAGCTCGTCGGCGTGGTTAGAGATTATGAATGTGCCTTGAGGGAAAAGGCCGTCATGAATGTCTTCAGATTTGACAACTCTAGTATCACCACTCGCTGCCTCCCTGGGAATTACACTAGGAAGTAAGAGCAACCTCTGGAGGGAGTCCCCAGAGGGCGATCCTGTGGACGGTGAGTTGTACTGAGACCACGACTTACGCTCGCGGGCATCGAAACCCCAACCAGCATATCCTTCCATCCTAAGGATATGAACCAGCAACCCATTTCCGCAGCCGATGTCCACAAACCCTGGGAAGTCCCCATCGTGGTACATCTCTTTCCACAGCTCAATCAGAAATGCTGCGATACCTAGATCCTCGAATACATGTTTTGTGGGATCCGTAGTCTCAAGCCAGGACTTGACGAGAGCTCTGGCATATTTGTTTTTTAGTTCGGAGTACCTATCCTGAAACCTCTCTCGGGGTACAATGACATCGTGATGAACTCTTTTGACGTAGCCTCGAGCGGTGCTGTGACCATGTTTGTGGATGGTCTGGAGAAGATGGTAAGCTATCCTCCCCAATTTGACTTGGTCGACCTCTTCCTCGCCTGTCTCAGGTTCAAAGAGTGCAAAGTGAACGGAGATGGTGCCTGTGTTGGTGGCTACATCCCATTCATGAAGCTGGCTGATACCCTTGACCTTTGGGTGATAGAAGGGTAGGTCTGCAGCAGAGGAGGTATGTGGTATATACACGACCAGTGATCTTGACAGGGTGGCTTCCCCGTCAGCTTCTTGATCCTCATGACTACTTGAGTGATAGAAGGAGCATGTCTGGTCTAATGGAGCATCGCGAAGTGTGTTTCGGGGTATCAATCGGCGCACAATGGTTCTTTGCGGGCTGAATCCTTGGAAGTCGAGAACCCGAGGGTGGCTTTGGATGGCACCGTCAGCTTCAGGGGCAGGGTTCTGACAGTCATCGTCGAAGAGAACATCTGCACGAAACAACCACTTGGAGTTGAGGTTTGGGTTCTCAACAAGGTTGAGCATAATCTTGTCGAAATGCTGAGTCTCAAACGTGCATGTGTGGCAGCACATAGGTAACCAGGTAACTTCGCCGCAACGTTCGCGGATTACGGGCGGCGATCCCGGAGGAAACTCCTCGGGCTCAAAAGGTGCTTTCTTTTGAAACTCCATGCTCAGACAAGATCCAGAAACGGAAGGGTTGCCGACGGGTCCGAAGATGCGGGCTGAAAAGTGGTCAGACACTGTGTGGTGCCAACAGCCATAAGGTGCGTTCGGAGTGTTACCTCGATCCTACGGTGATCACCGCCGTTAGAACGTACTTAATCAGATTTGATCCGGGGTTGATGGCCCCTGTGATAGTGACGGGTGGTCGTGGAGATCGCGAATGATGCGAGCAGTATTCAAGACTTCCTCCGAATAGGGCTAGCTGTGCCCCAGGATCTAGGCAGCTGAAACCCTGACTAGTATTCTCGGCTCTGGGAAGCGAAGTGAGATGGTTCGATCTAGGGTCCAAGAGCTGGGCGAAACACCCACTGATAATGACGAAAGGGTCTAGATACTGTAAGAAACATGTGCTTTCGGTCTTGGAGGAAACGAGGCAAGAGTGGCACCGATTTTTGTGGAAGCGGATGCTTCCTGGGGCTCGACCCAAACTTGCGTGGGAAAAGCAATGCCACGGTCAAGGGTAATAGAATTGAAACAAGGTGGAAGGGTTGATGCATTCCATGTCAGTCTGTACAGCACAGTATGGTGATCTGATGTACGTAGGCGTAGGTTGGCTGCCTTGGTGGTTACCTTACTTTACGAAAGTCCCTCGAGTTGGCAGCGACCTTGCTGTTTCGCTCTTCCCTCACTCCCACATACTTTAGGTTATCAATATCAGAACGGCCCGGAAGGAGCCTTCCGTGCTAACATCGCTGCTAAGATCTGTAACATTCACCACCCCTGGCCTGATTTTGGCAGGTGCCTTTCCGATGGATCCTTCCCAGCTTGAAAACCTGAATCTTGCTTGATCTGGTTCGTTTCTCTGCACTATTGCGATTTGTTTGCATCTTAATCGGGACTTATGGCTGTGTTTGCGCAGAAGTCACTGAGGAAATGACTGAACGAATCAGGAAGTTCAGGGTAAGTGGCGGTGTCTGGCTTGAAAGGCTGACTCTTATCTGAGTTGCCTCCCCCCAACCACACACATGTTGCATTTGCAAGAGTCACTCATCACATCAATCCAACCCAAGGTATTGCAACACTGGCTTTTCGGATGTCAGGATGTGGTCCTGCGCGTCACAAGCGAAGGCCGTGTGACTTGCAGCAATAGTGACAGCCAACAACTTCTGCTAGACCACCACTGGCCTCAACGCAACGCAATACAACACAACACCGTACTTTTCAGTTGAACAGGGACTGCACAGGATGATGGATCATAGATGTCATATCACAATGTGTACGAAGGCGCAGTGCATCTAGCCAACAAAATGTCCGACAAATGCTACCTTCTCAAGATATGTGCCGAAAAGCGGACGCCATAAGGTACCCATTGAGCTTTGACTCAATGACAGGTCTCGACTTGATTGAATGCGATTGAAAGGAGTCCTGCTGGGTTCGGGGGCAAGGCATCTTCCGCTTTCAACGGGAAATGAAGAGAGGGCCAACGGTGGCTGGGCTGGACTGCCGTGTATTGGTTGGAACGTGCGGTAGTCTACTCCGTCGATCTTGGCCAATATCACTGCTCAAGTGAGCCTTGCAAGGAGAATGACTGCTTTTGCACCAATGATCAAAATATCTCATCGATTTTCAACTTCTAGAGGATGACTTGCCTACTAATGCGAACTTCTGAAAATACGCCTCAAGAAACAAAGTGCAATCTACCTAAGTAATGTAAATTTAAGGAAGTTATTTTCATTCGCAGACCGGGCTATCTACCTTTAATTATTTTCAACTTCTAGCTATTCTGTTTCCGCCCAGCGACGGGCTGTGATTCAGATGACAGTGGATGCTCACCGAATTCATCTCACAAGGCTTTGTGCCTGATTAGTTAGGCCAACACACGAGCCAATCAGCTATCTACCTAAGCACGGCCTCCTCCACTGCCTCCCACCAAAGCCTAAAGCCCACTTACTCATCTTTGCCCCTCCCGCTTCTACCAAACTCTCCCGACTCTTTCTTCTCCCTAACAACGTCACCAACACAAATACCCGCAAACTCCAAAGACTTTGCATCCTCGCAAACCTCGTCGCTAGACATCCTCATCGCTTACACGCACTACTCGATATCTACACAGCGAGGCGCTATATTACCAGCGGTCGCTGAAAACATCCTCTTCCCCCTTACAAAACCCATTTCCCAAGGTCACCCCAGTACCTCCGAGTTTATGTCCATCGAAAATCTCAAGACCTACGGTGAGTCTCTTTGGAGTCTCTTTGTTACCCTCTTCTCCCTCGGCTCTGGTATTCATCTGCGCGGGTCGTCTCGACTATCGGATATCAGCCTGTCGTCTCGTACTTTCGTACCTGCATTTGTTGCCGCCAAGCCACATGTTGAATCTCCACTCATCTCCGTATCCCATCACAACAAATCCGATTTTGAGGAACACCATAGCTGACCATCGCGACACTAGACCCCTTCGCCGAAGCCGACGAGGACACCGGAGAAACCAAGCAGACGCAGAATTACATCCATATACGCATTCAGCGTAAGTCACCTTCTATTCCAGCCACACTAGCCACCGGCGCATCAAGGATCACATCACACCGTAACCTCACGTGAGATTTCTGTGTGACTGAATGAATCCATGCTTCACCTGGCTCTGGGTGGCATCGTTTTCGCGTACAATGCTAACACGGCTCCAGAGCGTAATGGACGTAAGACTTTGACCACTGTTCAGGGTCTCCCCAAGAAATTTGACCAGAAGAAGATTCTTAAGGTCATCAAGAAGAAGTTTGGTAAGCTCCACACTCCGCCGCCGCTGACTACGAAGCTAATGCGAGCCAGCCTGCAATGGCACTATCGTCAACGACTCCGAGATGGGAGAGGTGATCCAGCTCCAGGGTGATCAGCGTAAAGATGTTCAGGAATTTCTCATCGACAAGAAGGAAGGCCTCGAGCTAGATGCCAAGACCATTAAGGTCCACGGTTTCTAAAGCTCTGCATGCCCCGTCGTCCTGTCAGTCGCCGTTCCCGGGCGTCTTGACGTAGAGGGACAGGGACGCATGGCCTCACCGGCTTGTGCCTTTTCCGGACGTGTTCTCTTGCTCTCGCAACAGACACACCGAGGCTCGGCTCCGATTACTCTAGGACGACGGGCATCCACTCAGGGCGAGTTTTACTCCTGGTGGCTTTTTGGAAGAGTATTTATTCTTATGCTGCGCGTTCTGCAGCAGGTGGATGATAGCTTTTCGGCATCCATCTGGCTCACGTGCACGAAGACGAGGCTACGGGCAAAGCATTTGTTACTCCAACATGGCTTGTCAGTCGCTCGTTAGTCAGATATGTCTACATGGGCAAGCCCCGCAGTAGTCTCAGGCAAATACAAAGTCGATTCCGAATCTTTTTGTTAAACATTGATGTGAATTTGTTTCAATCCTAGTTGTGGTGGTAGTTTGACGTCAGGTCCCACTTGTAAGGCACAGCAACTGGAGTAGTGCTAACCAAAATCCAGCCTTCAAAGCTGCATACTGCTTGGGATTCGCACACTATTGTTATACATGAGGTTTCGGCTACAGCTACAGCCCAGCAGAATAATCAGACATGTTCAGCCTTAGCGTGGGCGGGGATATCAGAGTTCAAAGAGAAACCGAAAAGTCGCTGAAAGTCATTTGTAAAGGAAAAACAACAACGGTTCGCCTGCTTCTTTGTGCATACACAAATACGGAGGTATTTCATTCGCTCGAAGACAAGTTAGACAACCAAAAAGTTCTACAAGTCTTCATGCTGCTCGATGCTTCCCCTGATCTGAGTGATAACGCGCGATGCCTCATCAAAGGCGCGCCGACCAGAAGCTACAATTGGCATCTGGGGGTAATTAGGTGTGGACTGATGAAGGTGTACCAGCAGAGTCACCATAGTGATGGAACAAGCTATGGAGAAGACGTTGATAGAGGTGGACGTCTCCTTGCGAATGTTGATCTTTTGGTGAGTGACGTGATACATCATGGTAAGAGTCTGCGGCGTAGTTGTTAGCTGAGTAGCAAATCTAGGTTGCGGTGAGTGCCGTGTGTCGCGTGTGCGGGGAAGACATACAGTGGCTATGCCAACCCAGCCTGGGAGGAGGAGACGAGGGTCTTGGAAACCACCCGTGAAGGAGAGCACAAACGCAGTGAGATATGCGTTGCAAAAGTTGGTTGTGAGCAAGCGAACCATTGTCGCTTGAGGGGTATAATTGATGAGCCTGTGAACTAGTTAATATGGTGTTGTACAGCGAGAATGTCACAACGGGAATGACGGAATAACCTACCATCTGGACATCAGACAGTCTGTGAAGAAGAATGATAAATATCCCGAAGCAAAACACTAACGTCCAGCATATCAGCACAGCACTTTTGGCTTTGAATTCCTTGAAGGATTTCCCAACACACCCATATAGTTGCGAGCCCAGTCTCAGTCAGGGCGTACCGCGCATCTGCCTCGACACTCATAGCCACAGATCCTCCCGTCGTCGAAGGCACAACAACTACAATCTCTGGTCCTGGCAAGACACGTAACAGTAGTTGAAGCGCAGAAGGCAATCCCCACCACAACGCCGGCAGAATGGAGAAGAGCCGCAGGGCAAAAAGCCACGGGTGCCATGGCTTCGGAACATTGAGGACGACGGCGACACGGGGTTGAAGAAGAGACGGATGAACGGGACCATCGATCTCGGGAGGAGCTGTCTTCGTCGTGTGCGGTGGTGGCGGAGATTTGCTAGACGTCGAGGTCACGGGCGCAAGCGGTTGTGGAGGTAAAGGTAGATGGCCTGTAGAAGAGCCCCGACGAACGGGGGGAGGATTGGCCATCTCACATCGATCGTTCAGGCCATCTGAAGCAGTTCGCGATCAATTGTGTGGGAACTAAATTCACAGAGACCAAAATCCAAGAAGAAAAAAGGAGGGGGGAGAGAAATCAGGTCGATGCAAGGGGGGGCAGCCTTGCTAAGGCAGCTGTTGGTGATGGCGTCAAAGGAGGAGGACAAGCTGCAACCTCCACTGCCTGCACAATTCAGATTGAACTGGCAGGGGTCGTAGGGGCAAAATGCGCCAAGGTTTTTTGCCATTGGAAGTGGGAACACAGGACCCTTTCCGACGTGGCTAGTGGAAGCTGGATCACACCCCATGGGTTAGGGTTGACCATGGCAAAAGCATGGCTGCATGGTTATCAAGAGCATTAAATTTCATTTTCATTCACGGCCATCGAATTCATAAGCAGTTTCTATCAGATGAGAAAGTCTGGAGTATACATGAAAATATTTAAATTGTCTTGATAAATCGCCAATGAGCTTCAGTATCCCGAAAGGTTAATTAATGTACGGAGTAGCTTCTTCTTATAAGCTTGACCAGACTCCGTTTTCCTGCTCTTACAGATCCACCATGCCACGTACATCCAAGTGATTCCTAACTCCTCCTCAAAAGCATAATAGATAACGCCGTCAGCAAGTCAAAGAGATTCCCAATAAAAACATAAATGTGACCCATCATCTCTTACTGTTATCTCGCGTCGTCTTCATCATTGCCCACATATTTGGAGCGCTTCGGGGGAACATTGCTGTTGGTCCGACTAACTTCTGCCGAAATACTCGCAAGGCGCTTTTTGCTTTCATTTCGTTGCAACCCGGCAAGTGTGTCCATCAACTCGTGGCGAGAAGAGTCAATGCTCAGTTTCTGGTCGTCGCCCTCGTCGCTATCAGTCTCCAAAAGCACCTCGTCACCCACAACCAGATGTCCTGTCGAAGGCGGTAAACCAAGATCCTCCTCTATCAACGGGACCTGTTGCCGCATCCATCGTAAAAGCATTTGGTGTCGCAGGGCTCCACGCCTTGCCTCGCGATAAGCCGAGGTGGTCTGGAGAAACGCCTTGATCGCATCCCCCCGACGTTGGAAATGATCAAAAGCTTCGATTGCAGAGTCAAGCTTGGCTTGAGTCTCGAAGAGCTTCCGTTGTGCTACTGGCCCCTTGACACTTGGGTTCAACAGGTCCCGTTCCGCTAATAAGACGTTTGAACTGGCCACTTCCACGGCTTGTCTTAGTTTGGTCCTTTCACCGTCTGGTGCTGATGTATATCCTGCTGCCTCGATCTGATCTCGGTCCTCATGCAATTCCAACAACTTGGAGTCAACGAGTGTCTGCCAGGCGCTTTCATACTGCTGGTTATAGCGCTTATACCACGAGTATTTTTTGTGCTCTGACACCTCAAAGCATAGGTACTCAAGCCATTGTGATAATGGATCCTGGTCTGTCGGATCTGGTTTCATATTAAGTGGCGTGGTGAGCGACTGCTTAGAGAGGCACTTGGTACATCGCGCCAGGTATTCGTCAAATGTATCCCGGTTTCGTCTAACTCTCAGCTGATAACGGCAAAACTGGTTCCACCTTTCCAACTGGCGTTCAAACACCATCCATTCTTGCTTCCCCGATCCGGTAGCGTCTTGTTTCCAGTACTCAAGAAGCTCGGCGTGGTTTTCTGGATTCTGGGCGACTTGGTCGATGAGCTCGCTGGAATACCAGGGGCGTCCCCCAGCTTTAGTCAGAAGGTCATGGAACGCCCTCTCGCGTTTGATGTCGTCGGTATGTTGCTCATCAGGAGACAACAGGGTCTTGACCTGGGGACTCGGGGAAACTCTCTCGGTAGTTGTTAGAGTTGTACTAGACTCATAATCCGGGTTCCACCATGGCAGCATGTCCATGTAACTGCCGGACTTGTCAACTGGGCGTGCTACGCTGGAGATGTCTGGCAGATGATCGCAATAGAGAACCCTGGGGATCATCAGAGAGTGAAAAAGACGAGCAGAGACGCATGAGAGATGGGGTTACCCGTACTGTAGTTCGTCTCTCATCCAGCGGGTGACCTTGTCTTGCCCCTGGGCCTCGAGGGATCTGAGCTTGATGTCAGACGAGTTCAAGAAGGAGTCAGAGCAAGAACTTACAAGCGTCTTTCGTTCTGCTTCCGTTCATCTTCTTCTTCAGACCACTTTACGGCCTTGAAGATGTGATCCATTGGTTGGTCCCTGGACTTGACGTCTGGGTCTGGTGTAAGTGTGACTGGTGGGCTTTGAGGCTTGTCCATTTTGGTTACTATGATTTCGCCGATTTCTCTTTTGTTTGTCCCGCGGGAATCGACAAAGTATCTATGTGACAGGTTGAACTGATATGCCGCAAAGTAACGGTGTACGAGTGCGCTTGTAAAGGAAAGGTGAAAGGCCGGTGACGGATGAAAGATTTCACAAGAATGCGTCACAGATGGATTTTGAGTTAGACGAGGGGAGGAGGAGAAGAAGAAGAAGCAAGACAAATACGGGACGGATCGCGAAGGAGGCTGAGCCTCCCTACCTAATGGCCGAGAAGCCTCAAGGTAATTTGAAATTTCCCTCTTGCCTTCCCTTTCATTTCCAGCCTGAGTAGGGAAGTTGCATGTAAGGTCGTACGCACGAACCTGCTTGGCTGTCGCAGAATGTGAATTAATGAATGGAAAGCGCGGCCCAAGGACCAAGCGCCCCTGTATCTGAAGTCCGGGCAAGCACTCCCATGATCCGCGCCCTGCAGCAACAAACCTAAAGAATTGGAAAGACAAGACCCGGGTTAAGTATCCGCGATTAGCGTCCGGCACCGTTGATTGGATGCCGACTGAGTGTTCTGGCATCTGGGCTCCAGGGAGGGGGCCTGATGGAGGGTGCCCACTGTGGGGAAGATGGAAGAAGCCGCCCTGGAATCGAAGGCTTCTATCCATTCGATTGTGTCACTGTTTCCATCAGCGAAGTCTGAAGTCTCCCCTTGGTCTTAGTCTCATCTTTACCATTAGGTTGCCGCGGGTTAAGTGCCAGAAAGTTCTAGGCAGTTGTCAATCTCTTAGCTGCTTCAAACGTTCTCAAGAGACCCTTTCTCATGCCTCGGCTCAATCGTCTAATATCATGGATATCGATGCTATCATCACTGTTACCCTGGTCCTTGACCCACGCACCATAAAGAGCATGCAGCTCATTCATGACCTCGTGCATTTCCATTGCCACAACGGACAGCTCAAAAGTTGGAAGTGACGACGAGTTCCTTACATGCATCATTTCCGTTCTTGTGACCTCTACCAAGTTTCCAGGTTCATCCAGTCCCATCTCATCTCCCTTGCTTCGTATCTGGTGGCATTGACCTCTGTTTTTGATGACAAAAACCCATAAAGTGGAAACTGATGATGAATCGACACTCGCTGTTTTGTCCTATCCATTACCAAGCGCGATATCCTCAGATACCAAGATAATCACCGAGTTCGTCGTACTTCCACGGGAGAATACCTCTCACTCCTCAAGGAGCAAGAAGCTTAGGACCTCTATTCTAAAAGTGCTGCGATTTAGGTTAATTTAGTGCAGACTTGGGAGGCCTTTTGACCAGCTATTTTTGTCACTCAGGATAACGGTCCTAAGTTTTCATCCCTCCTTGTCACTCCAGCTTAAATCCACTGGAGGTTCGGATGTTAAAGAGGTTTTGAGATTCGATCAGAAATGTATAGACAGGCCACCAAAGCTATAGTGGTTATGGGGAACCTTGTAGTATCTCTAACTGGTCTTTGTTTTTTCCCCCCTGGTTACAGTGTTCCATTGTTTTTGCATCCTGAATATATTACTGATGAGGACGAGCATTTGAAACAACGGTTCTTCTAATGCAGCTCCCTAAGCTACCAGATGACAGTAGAAAGGTAATACATCAAAGCAGTCAGCTTTTTTCACACACTGTCGGTTGGGTGCACAGGGAATATTCAGCTACTTCTCCTGTCAAGATCTAATGCTTTAGTACCCTAGAGAAGTAAGATGCAAGGTCAATTGCAAGCAAACTCACTAGACTTTTATTAGCTGAATCATACAATGTCAAAGGAGGAATACTTTTTTACAAGTAAAATAATATAGATCATATCGGTGCTGGTTTAATTGGTGTTTATTGGTGCTGCTACCAACATTCTCACTTATACCTATCTGGAAGCGGGGCGGCAGAGCACCGACTTCCCTGTAGCCTCATTATTTTTGACTCTAACATCTCTCTCAGGCTGAGTGAGGCTGACTTGCCTGACCCTCACTGGTATTTGCGTCATGTAATGTAACTGAAAGGTCTCTGGTCTTATCCCTGCGCTTGAACTTTCAACACCGGCGAAATATTACAGCGTGTAGAGGCAAGAACATCGCTGAAGCCTTGACATAGGCGGCAACACAACTATGAGTTCTTACGATGAAGTTTGACGACTGCTAACTTGAAGGAGAGTTCGTGGACGGCGTGGGTTGTATCCCTTATCGAGTACGCCCAGTTCTTGAAGCAACGGCAGCGCCGACCAAGGACGCCCAAGACCAAATCTCAATGCACAGAACTCGATGGGTCTCTCATGAGTCCGAGAGGAAGTTTCGCTGGAATTGGCTCGCTCTGCCGTGTTCTCGTAGGGTGGAAGCGGAAAATGGCGAGCTGTTAGGGCAAGCCGCTGGGGGCAAAGCATGAGACACCACGGATATTCGTTTCTCGGGACTAATATATTCGACAGGGCTGCAACATGGACTCTTTGACAGGCTAATTTTATTGAGTCTCTCAGAGAGCTTGAGGTAGATCGCGCGGGCGTTGTATCGGTATCGGTATTGGTCTCGGAAGAAGGAGGAGTAACATCTGTACATTTCTAAAGTCAGCACGGGTTGAATCATTCTAAACATTGAGAGAGTCAAGGATAGTGAACTCGAAGGAAGCCAACAGTTTCTGGTTGATCCATCCTCAGAATCTTCCGGTCTGTTTCGGCTGGCAAGGCTCAAGATAATTTCCGTCGAATGGCTCTGCGTTTTGTACATGCACACACTTGAGCCGCTTCCTTTCTTCCAAATCGTGGTTCGTTAGGATAAATTTGGTTGTCAGCGGTTGGAAAGCCTGTATCTTGATTAGATGCTGATTGTTTTGTACGAACCGTCACGGTACAGGCTCTACACAAAGCAATAAAGGATACCCCTGATCAGATACAGGTCGCTTTATGTGCGACTTTATCTACTACTCAAGTCCCTCTGAGCTGTGGAAGCTGTAGAGACACCATGTTGTCTGTGACCCTGGCGGCAGCCGGAGGCTGAAGTATATGATTCCCGTTTGATCCTAAACGGGCCACACTTCTATAGACTCTGGATATGAAGATATCGACATGGGCATCCTGTTTGCTTCATACTGAGGAAGCATCATGTTGAATCCTTCCCAAATGCCCCAAAGGAGACGAGTAGGCTTTGACAAGCGCAACAAGGATCTTGTAGAGCCATCCTAGATTCGTATGAGTTAGAATTGGTCAAAGGATGAATTCGGCGTTTGAGTTAGTTGAGGCTTTGAAACTGGATAAGATAAGTAAGTGTTAGAAAACGTCGCCAACTCAGTGGTCGACACGCTCCTTGCCACCGCAAAGCCTCTCCTTATAGAAACCTAAACATATCGCCATTTGATACAGAGGCATTCCGGTAAGTTCCACGTGTAATTTGCCAGATTGTAGTATTGTTTGACGTCTTGTAGGATGGCAATGAGCGTTAGACCTTACCGGCATATCGCCTATATTCCTTTGCGAGGTTCGTAGCTCAATCTCGGTATCCAAGTGACTTTCGTGAATTAGCTCAATGATAGGTACGACTTGCTTAAGCCATACGATGGGATCTGGCTTCCGGATCAGCTCTGCGTTCTGGTTCTTCGTTGCGCACTCTTAGAGTCGGCCGGCGGCTCAAACGATTCAACTGTACAACACCCATCAGCTCAATCTTGCAGGCCGACAACAGTGGCTCGAGTTTGAAACCTCTAGGGGCAGAAAACCTGGTAGAATCTTTGACATTAAGGTGATGGCAACGTGAAAGGAGGCCTGAGTGTGTAAGCTGAGCCTCAAGGCGGAGCCCCTGAGAGCCATACTCGCTCTTGATAAATTGGAAAAGAAAAACGAGGAACCCTAGCTGAGCAGAGTATGTCAGAACCTTGACTGAGTGCTTCTAATAGCAAGTACGGAGACAAGTCAGCCCCTGAGCGTTAAGCATAGCTTGTGGGTCTGTGAGATTCTCTCACACACAGCTTTTCTAAGGCGCTTTTCAAGATCATCGACTTTCTCAAGGACGGAAAGGTCCTGAATGGATTTAGAGAGCCTTGTGACGCGAAGGTCGCCAGGGCAAACTGAATGATTCTTTGGATACTCGGCATAGGCGGTATTGGTGCTACTCGTGAACGAAGGGGGATCGAGACTGGTTTTGGGACTCTTTTGTCGGAGAAGGAATGGCTAGGGTATACAAGCCCCTGAGAACAATGGTTAGTAATTGCTTATGACGAGTGAACTGTGATATGAAGGGCTTAAGGGGAATCGTTCCGTAACCTTGAAAGGAGAGGATCATGCCGAAGAGCGGATCGAGGCCATTGCTTGAGGTCTGAATGTGTATGAAACAGAACACGAACCTGTGGTATCACTTCCCTGCCTCGCCAGTCCAATTGCGTCTTGTAGCGTGGAAGCCTGAAGTCCTTGCAGTTTACCCAAAGACATGATGTGTTCTTCAGGTCTCTTTCCTGAGCCCCGAAGGGTCTTTCGGTAAGCCTGTGTGTCCTCCAAAGAGACCCGGAATGCTTATTGCTTTCAACGCTTCATCCAGAAAAGGGCATGGAGAAGCTCCTCACTTTATGACAGTCCAATTGTTGGAAGACCCCATGGTATCACTCTGTCTTGGTTACAGCCGCCGCTGAGCGAGTTACGAAAAACAACCAGCTCAGTGAGTTCTAATAGCTGAAGCAATTTGAGTTTCTCCATCGTAAAAGGCCCCAGACTTGGGCTCTGGGTTTGCGGGATATGAGCCCTCGAGCCGCAACATGTCCGATCTGACTGGATCATGCTAACAAAGGCCTCTAAGATAAAAAGACGGCGATTTAGCCACTGATACTTCTCAGGCGCTCAAGAACGAGTGAAGCGGTATTGACGGGATAGAAGGGGAGGATAGATGTACCAGCGGCCTCCGCGGTGGAATCAGTAGGCATCAGGGGCGGCTTCAGCTTACGAGCCTTTCTTATGTCTTCATGTTAGGCGGATTAGGTTGCCTCTGGGCCTTCCAGTTGATCACCTAGCATAAGAGTAACTGTCAGCGACTGTTTCCGGCGTTCGTATAAGAGGTATCTATGGCGATACAGTTCGGGTCTTCCAACTTACATCCTCAACTCAACGTAACTGAGCCCCTGAGTGATGACTGTTGTGCCCAAGAGATCTTGCTGCCCACGTCTCTAAGAACAATCTAAGCGCCGTTTCCAATGCTTCTGGAGCGACGGGAGATCCGGGAGCGCTGTAGGGTGTCTGTCATCGTCGTTTTGTGCTGAAGCTTCTTGTATGGCCAGGGGGCCATTGGAACCTGCCCTGATAGGAGTCTTCGTTAGTATACTATCACTAACACCCAACGATGTGAGATAATCCCAAGCATATGAAGAAGGGACCGAAGCCTCGATCGCCTCCTCACCGAGAGCAACCGCCGCCTCGAACTCAATGACTACTCTCTGCACTTGTGTTGACACCAGACAGACTCAACGAGCTTCGCGATACGCCTGAGATACCTACCTCTGCTCAAGAGTGAAGTCAAACTTGCTGTAGGTCAAGGAAGGGATGGTGATGGCTACAGAGGACTTAAGTGGTGGTCTTCGCCGCCTTTCGATCGGATGTCGCCCAACCCATAGGGAGTGACGAGCGCTTGAGTGTACTCGAGTCTTGCTGAGTGTTCGCAGAGTCTTGAGTCTTTGACTGGTCGAGGAAGACGGATGAGCTGATTTCGACTTGGCGGTGCAAGCTGCTGTAGTTCTTCCCGGTCGGCGGGAGCGCCTGACGAGTATGATGTCGACATCAGCCTTTGGTATCTCTTCCGAAGCATAGCAGCAAGTATCACGCTTACAAGAAGTCGACAAGACAATGTAAGAGCGTTCCTAAGTACGTGAGAAGACTGCAGAGGGATCCTTACAGTGGTGATGTGGTGTAACGTCATGCCAGGTCGGGATGGTCGTCCACCGCCAACTTGAGTGATCTTCAACATGAAGACATACAGAAGCTTCAAGATAATAGATCATGCTTGAGAGGCTTGGAAGTATTGTGAAGCTTGATGGGAATGGTAGGAAAATGCTGTGTTGGTGCAATATGGTGGAATTACCACTAGGTGCTGTAGACCTGAAAATGACTGGTATGGGTCCAAGATTGATACCTCACGAAATCATCGAAATTATTTAACATAAGTAAGAAAACGGAGTCACAAAGGTTCGACGAGAATACAGAAGCAGAATGCCAGCAGGTCAAAGAATTATCAAAGAGTGTTTGCTGTTTGCACCCGGTTATTGTTTTGTCTTACTATTTTTCTTTGACATTTAGTAGTTTACCAGAAGCTTTGTGATTCATCAACATGCATTACAGAAGACAATAAGATTACGAGCTAGTTAGAAATATAATTTCTTCTCAGGTACTCTTCCAGCGGAGTGGGCATATAGGTATACTTATGGCATTGTAGTACTCATGAATTCTAGTAGGCCTACGGCATGCAGACTCCGGAAACCTCAGTGGTTTATTGCCTAGTAGACATCCCTTAGGGGATGGAGTTCTCGTGTAACAGTTGATGTGAGCCCCTATGCAAGAAGTCTCCGCTCCCGCCGGCGTCGGTATCCGGCACTATGCCATGTCGCCGCAACACCATAACTGCTTCACAAACACATTAAATCACATCAATGAAGCTTGAACATGTATTCATAGCACCAGAGGTTGCATTCTGATAGTTTGCATCCCCACATCTTCATTCTTGGTAAGTCCAGAGTGATCTGTCGTAGCTGTCGAAATACAGGCTGTACAACGAACTTGCCCTACCCCTGGATCCCAAGTTTCACCGTGTCGTGACCGCTACCACCGATGTACTCACCGTGGCCTGGCTCTCTACTGTATCTCCACTCACCTCCCAAGCTCACAACTTCTCCCCCTCTTCTCCTCCAGTATCACCAACAACAAGCACGGTAAGTCCTTTTCTTTCAACAACGCCAACATATCACAACCCATATCAAGTACCATCTTATTGAGAAGTTCTTTCTCATCATCATCGTTGTTTCCTCGTGTTCTGGCACTTGTTGTTGCCACTTCACTCGTTGCCGTTCGCGTGGCCCTCTGTGTCTTCTCGCGAAGAGCTCACGATCTTCCCCTTCTTAACTCAACTCAACACAAACAACAGGCTTCAGTTCACGATAAATACTGAGCTGAAGGCTATCTCATCATTCTCATCGCCTTCTTGCGTTCTTCCGCTCGTTGTAGCCCCTTCATTTGTGGCCGCTCGCTTCGGCCACGGCATCTTCTCACGACGGATCACAACCTTCACCTTCTCAACTCAACACAACACAATCAACAGACTTCAGATCACGATAACTACCAACTCGAAAGTTGCCTCGTCATAATAGTCGTCTTGTAGCTTTCTGGAACTTGTTGTTGCCCCTTCACCTGTTGTCGCTCCTTTGGCCCCCTGTGTCTTTCGCGAGAAGATCATGAGCTTCACATCAACTCAACTCACCCCAACACACAAAACAAAACAGACTTCAAATTATACTTAATACTGATCTTGAGACTATCTAGTGATACCATCGCTCCCATCCCTGAAAGTCAAGCAAGAACGCAGAAAAACGCGCCGACAAGGTTAGTGAATTGCCGCCCCCCTCATCAAAACATCAAAACCATACCCTCCATTTCCTCTTCCTAAACTTCCGTTTTCTTCCTCACAACATCCATCTTCTTCCTTACAACATCCCTCTTCCTCCTTGCAACACCCATATTCATCCTTACCATATCACTTTTCTTCCTTACAACATCCTTGTATCAACTTGAAGAAGTTCCCATTACCCTGTTGCTACTTATCGGACCTCACTTCGCCGACGAGGTAAATGAACTGCTACCTCTCCCTCATCAAAACACCAAAGCCATCACCTCCATCTCCTTTTCCTACACCCCCCCGTCCCTTGTAACATCATTCTTCTTCCTTACAACATTCGTCTGTTTGCAAAATTCCTCACTCAACTCGAAGACGTTCACGTCATCCTGGTGCTACTTACCAGACCTCACTTCACTGGCAAGGTTCATGATTCACTGTCGCCCGCCTCCCTTTATTCAAGACATCAAAGCCAACACCTGCTTCTACTCTCCCCAGACTTCTTTCTTCTTCCTTCCGAAATTCCCCTCCCACTCAAGTCATCATCTTGCTACTTGCCAGACCTCAACTCGCCAACGAGGTTCATGAATCACTATTCCCACCCACTTCTCCTTATCAAGACACCAAAACCATCTCCCCCCTCTCCGCTCCCCACACTTCTTCCTTCTTCCTTCCAACATCCTCTCTTAACTTGAAGCTAACATTGTCGTGTCGTTGCCCAGCAGACTTCACTTCGCCCTTGGTGCCGTCATCATGATGTCGACACCTGAGTACCGTACACCACATGCGGTCGCGTCTACGAACCGCACGCTTCGAAATGCCTTCTCTGCCCTGAATATGAACTACTCGGGCGACGAGGAGGAGTCGGAGAGTGATGGCTCTCCCAGATGTAAGTACCTCCTTCTAGTTCATCTGAATTTCCCCCCTGTTCTGCCTTGACTGCGAGCCCAACATCGGTGCGTTTGATTCTAGCGAAAGCACAACGGCTTCTTGAGTCTGCTTCCTTGGTATCCTTTCATGCGTTATTCCTTCTGTTTCCTCTTATATCGGTTCTTTCTACAGCGCGAAGTCGGGCTTCTTTGTGTCGATCTCTGGCGTCAACCTTTCAAGGGACGCTCGTCTCACGCAGCCCATCTCTTTGGAAATCCTCTCATTTCTTTTGCATCATATTCAAGAGGAAACACCAGCGTTTCTCTTCTTCTCCCTCTCCTTCTTGTTTGTCCTTCGAAGCAAAGTCGGTGGGTGTCTTTGTGGTTTGACTTCTGGCGAAGACACTCGTTTCTGAAGTCTGTAGCTCTGTCGTTTTGGGGAAATTCTCATCTTTTTATTATCACCTTGGAAAGGAAGAACCAGCTCTCTACCTCATCCTTCTACTGTTTCTTTCACTTGTTCTCTTTCAGCACGAGGCCTTGTTTGCTGTGATTGGGTCTCTGCAGAAGACACTAGTTTCTCGCCCCCTACGTCTTTGAAATTCTTTCATCTCTTTCTCTTTACTTCGACGAGAAAAGGTCCGCGCGCTTTCTTGGAGTGTCAAAGGCTACTCTCGTGGTGTCGTGGTAACTTCTGAGGATAGCCCCTTTTCGTGTCTCCTGGCGATCAAGCAGCTCAGGGGCTTCTCTCGAACAAGCTTCACTTTTCATTCTTTTTGCCATTTCCGGAACTAGCAGATGTACTAACATATCTCAGCCTCTCCTAGCCGACCGCTCTCTAACTCCAAAAGGTAGTTACTGCTTTAAGAGCGAGTTCAAGGTGAACTTTGCTGACAGAAGTCCACAGCATGCCATCTCTTGTCCAAAAGGACGATGTTGCCCACCCTGGATACAACTCTTACCCCTACAATAACACTCATCAAGCTGGAGAAGGCAACGTCGAATATCCAGTGGCCGCAGAGCCCACCGCTCCGATTATAGCAAGCCAGGGAATTCAGCCTGAGCAAGTGCTCACTGGCGACTTCATGTCTATGAACCAAATCGTCCAAACTGTTGCCGCTCTGCCATCGAATATGGACGCCTTTGCCAACACCACCCGAGAGTTCGACGCCCAGGCCGTCTACCCCGGAGATGCCTGTTTATTTGTGGCCAAGTGAGTAACTTGTTTGTTCGTCGTGTTATACATGTACTGACCTTGAGTTCAGTCTCCCTCAACACGTCGACGATCTCACCCTGAGGGTTTCTCTTACGAAGCACTTTGGAAAATTTGGAACGGTCTTCGTCAAGGTCAAGCGTGACCGCACCAGACACATGCCTATGGCCTTTGTGCAATACACTGTGAGTTGACCATGATAGCCTATCAGTCATCCCTGGAGCATGGCTAACTAATTTCTTATTAGCAAATCAAGCACGCCGATGTTGCGGTGCACGAGGCCCGTGGAAATATGATACATGGCCGCCCTATCCGAGTTGAGAAGTGCGGCGGAAACCGTGCGTCCTCCCGGCAAACCTTTATGTCTCGATGCTAACTTCTAACAGTCTCCTATATTATCTTCCGCAAAGACACTCGCCCCGTTCGCGCCGACGAGGCTCGTTTTATTTTTTCCCGCTATGGACCAGTTCAGAGGGTCGAGGTTCTCAACTACGATGCCCAGACCAAGCTCGCCGTTCCTCCCAGTCTTCTTGTACTGTACTCCAGATTTGACCCCAAACGCGATGTCATTCAGGTAAGTTCTGTCTCAGACAACTTCATTAATTGTAGAGCTAATATATTTTAAGGACGTCGGCCCTAACACACCATTCATTATCATGGCTTTCGATCCCAAGATGGTTCAGAGGCGTTCTGACCGCCCAGCCGACGATCAAACTTTCATGGAGATGTACGAAAAGGACTGTCGCTCAGTGTTCTTTGGTGGACTGCCTCATTATGCTGACGAGGCCATGGTCTACCGACTGGCTGGCATCTGCGGGCACATTCGTTCTGTTGATCTACGAACTTCTCCGGACCAGGATGGCGGTCGTAAGTAACTCCCGTCCATGAACTTGATCTCAACTAACTGTCCCAGTCCCTCATCCTTGGGCATTCGTCGAGTACGACGAGTTTGATATCCCTGACAGAGCCATGGAAGAATTCGTAAGTTCTTCTGTCCGTCGGGTTCTGAATGCGTACCGAGAGTCTGCTAACACCTGTCCCAAGAATGGCAAAGAAGTTGAAGGCTGCATCCTTCGTGTCGAACGAAAGAGAACCAAGCCCACCCCCGAAGCTGTCGCTGTTCCCCAAGCCATCGGCACTCGTCTGCCCGACTCTGGCCCTCGCTTCCCCAACCCTGGCCCTCGCTTTCCCAACTCTGGCTCTTCTCGCGTTCACGGCTCTGGTTCTTCTTGCATGCCCGGTAGTGTGGATGATGCTCGCATGTATCCCTCACCTCTCCGTCCTGTTAAGCGTCCTCATCGTCGCTTTGAATCTCGCGTCGCCTCCACGGCCGCTGCTCCAAACACACACCGTCGCATGTTGTCAACCGCAGGCCTATCTAGGGAGGAACAAGAGTTTCTTGAGCATCATCGCCCCGAAGATCTTCTCAAGCAGGAGAATGTGCAGCCCAGGCCGCTACCGACCTTGGCGGTCCCAAATACGAGACTAGACGAGGTCACTCCGGTTCAGTCTCCTGAAAAATATATTCCAATCGCCGAGTCTGGCAACGTAGTTCGGTTCGCCCTTTCCCCCAGCTCGCTACCATCTCACGCTGGTTCATCTCCTATTCCCCTTCAGATACCTGCACCTCCCGCAGAGTTCAGTCCCCCCAACCTCCGGGGTTTCAAGGACCGCCTTGCTGCAGATGGACACTCGCGGGTTACAGCCTTTTCACCTGCTGCAGAACTCGCTGCGATGCGATGTGAGGTTGCTGCTGAGGACAAGGCCAACGGCAAGGGACACCGCCGTGCTGTGTCAATGTTTGCTGCCTCAACCTACCCGCCTCCCCTTGACCTCTCGGAGAGCGATGACAGCACCTGGCGCGAGAGTGGAAGCTCGCCAGACGAGCAGGGGTCGCGGAAGAAGACCAAGAGATGCCTTATCCGACGTCGCCATCTGTCCGAGGAGAACTTGAAGCGTAACCTCTTGTACCAGGCCAAGCTCAAGCGAACCTATGCATCTGAGGAGAATATGCGCGGCAGACCTATTTCTCGCGAAACCGACCAACCTCGTGACAAGAGTGGTAAGTCTCGCAAGAGCGATGCCACCGAGCGAGCTCCTGAAGGCCAGCTCGTGGTTGCTTCTAAGCAGCCCCCCGAGGGTCAGCTTGTCGTTGCTGCTCAGCAGCCTGTCTACCACCAACCTGCCATGCCCTACACACATATGGCTCCACAATACCCTCCTCTGATGCCACCCATGGGTTATATGCCCATCCCTCCTCAAGCAATGGCTCCGGTTCCTGCTCCTGGTGGCTTTACTTATATGGACATGCCCCAGCATCCCCTTCCCCAATTCCATGAACCTGTGCAGCTGTATCCGGGCCCCTCGCATCATCAGTATGCAGGCCCAGGACCATCCCAGATTGCATATGCCGCCGCTCCACATGCTGCCCCCATGTATCAGGGGCCACTTCAGGTGCCATTCCAGGCACACCACCAACGCGAGTATCACGAGCCCAGACATGTGTCTCAAGATGCTCGCAACCACCCGCACGAGAGCCATGGCCGACCTCAGTACCAAGGTCGCCGCCATGCTTCATACGCGCATCCTCAGCAGATGCATCACCAGGGGAATTACAGCGGTATGCCCCACTCTAACTTCACTCCTCGGGGATCAAGAGAGTCCTACCACCAGAGTCGCCAGCGACAGGAAGCAGAGCGCTACCGTCGCTATAACTCTTAGATGTCTAGAAGCCCTGCCACAACCTCTATATCCAGGTATATAGCAGATGGCATCTCAGTGTTCAACTTCTCTTGGACCATCAGACCTGACCCTCCAGCTCGACTTTTTTTAGGCGCCTTTATTCGACATTTCTGATCTTTTCTTTCGATTTCCCAGCTTGTAAGTGCTATACACAGCTATATATCCATGCGAGCCTAGGAGCCTAGGCTCAGTCGCCATTTCTAAAGCTGGACCTGGTAGCTCTTTGACGACTTTTTTTTGGTTCTCAAAAAGTTTTATTCGCAACCAGCCACAGGTTTTTTAAATTCCCGCCAGACACATCACCGTACCAGCATGCTAGGCATGCCTTTCCCCGAGTCACAGCACAAAGACAGACGACAGGATTTACAAGAGACATGACACCAATCATATCGGCTTGGATGCCCTTAGACAGAACAGATCTTCGACATGGCAGGGTTGGAAGAGACTGGATTGCTTTCGGAACCACGGCCAGATACGAGAGACGAGGTGTCTCTGTGGTTTTCTCGTCTATGTACGGATTTGTTTACTTCACGGTTTCCTTTCGTTTCGTTTCTTTACTGTTCTTGATTTATACTGTCAACCCCCTAGAAAAGCACAAAAAAAAGAGAATAAGGGAGCAATCCCACGAATGGGTCTTTGTCCCACCAAAACTCTTGTCCCCCAATGCACGCAATTGTGAATGAAAGGGTGAGCGAGCGATGATGTGACGATATGACTGAGAGCGACAAAAAGGACCGAAAGTTGCCACATCCAATGGCAGGCATGATACGATAACTATGATATGATGTCCCTCAGGTAAATTCGTAGGCGGCCGATCATCCCTCGTGGGCCGTCATCATGCGGTTTACAGTGGCCCAAGGATGCTACAGTGACCCCCACTCTCCGTAGTAAAAGCGGCAAGCATTTGATGGTGCAGATTTCCTCTATGCAGTCAATTTGGCGATAGAACGTTACTAAATCGGGTGTAGAAGGACGTTCTATTCCTACGCTAACTACCCGTTGGCTCGAGCCG